>JAOWBB010000008.1:2555186-2662330 GCA_028565995.1 Ricinus marginatus | reverse complement strand
AAAAAAAAAAAAAAAAAAAAAAAAAAAAAAAAAAAAAAAAAAAATTTAGATAACTGTTAAATCTTGAAAATAACAAAGAATCATGCTTAATCAAATTGTTTTTCATTTGAAAGTCAATCTTTTTATAACATTTATAGTCAATTTTTCTTTATATGTAATATTAAAAATAAAGACCTATCATAACAATAAAATATGTGACAAATTATTGTACAAACCCCAATAAAAAGAGCAAGCTGTAATTTGTAGTAAGTCAGGCACCAAACAATGAACATAATCCACTTGTGTGTGAACCATTCTTTGAATAGATGGGGGGAGACTAACATCCATTTGTGACAAAGCATTAAGGGCTGCTGTTTGCAATCCCAAATGTGTTTGGAACAGCATGGTTAGGTTATCAAGTGTAAGTTCTGATGGGCAGACAAAATGAATGCGTTGTTCTGGTTGAAAACCAGGAGGTGGATCAACTCCCTCAACAATTTCTCGTGCCCTTTCAAGTCTAGCTTTTTCATCATTATCTTCAACAGAAGAATCCTCAGAGGTGAATCTTGAGAAATCAATGGCATGACTGCTCCTTGCACATCCCTCTACAGCTTTTGTAATTGGAATTAAGCTTGATTCTTTTTTAACTAAAGCTTTAGAAGAATCTTCTCCTGATTTATCAGCCTCAAACACCATCCCTGCACCCAAAAGATGCTCATCAGTTCTGCGGTAACTTGCACAGACACAGGAGTCACAGGCCATGATTGGCTCAGGAAGATCAGATTCCACAAAACTTGAACCAGGACAACTTAATCCAGTTTTAAGTTTAGCACAATTAAATTTTAACACCCAAGCATTCTTCTTTTTTGCAGTATTGCTAAGTCCATCTTTTGTCCTAACAGTTTTTCCCCGAGATCTTTTCCCAAAAGGCATTGTCTTTATTGAGTCTTTTCTTATTATATTGATTTGCAATAGCTCATCTGCACCTCTATAAGAGTTATCTTTTATTTTTAATTTACACTTGCAAGAACATACATTTAAAGCATCAACTGAGCTTTTATTTATGTCTTTTATCTCTGATAAATTATCATTTATCTCATCTGAATTGGTTGCAATTTCAGATGAATCAATATGCTCTTTATCAAACTTTTCATTCATATTTTTCTAACAACATTTTATATGTAATAAATACATTTGTGAAATGCAAAATTTAGTTGAGAACAAGTATCAAATCATATACTTAAATTACAGAAGCACTAGGTTGCTCTTTAATTTAAATATTTCAGCATTTTGAAAAGTATAATTCCTATAAAAAAAAAAATAAAATTGGATTAATTAAGAAAATTTATGAACCTTATGTTAATTTAACTGAAAAAATAATTTAAACTGGAATTAAAATGTTAAGAAAACAACTTGATCTTCATCAAACAAGTTATAAAATTCTAAGACAATATATATAGGACATAAATATATAACTAATCAAAAAAGTCATTAGTTTCTTTTAAATGTGTAAATTTTCTGTTTATTTTTTTCTATCATAATTTTTTAATTTTTATGTCACAAAATTTTTTCCTTCTATAATGATATTAATCCATAAATTAAAATAATAAACTTTTAAAGGGTCATGTTAGCATTAAATTGCGGAAAATGTAAAACAACAAATTCAGAAAATTCAACAAAAAACATAAAGTTTTTTGCGAAATTCTGTTAAATGATACAATTCAAATTACACATCTAAATCCTAAGTGAATAATTTCAAGAATGAAAAACATACTTTAATGCGTTTCATGGTCAAAATAATAATTAAGCATAAATTTCAAGATATAAAGTACATCATTGCTTTTAAAAAATTTTACTATCTCCTCAAAATTTATAGAAAAACTTCTCAAAATTCTTACCTATGCAAATGAACTAAATATTTCCAGTAATTAAAGATGTGAATAATAATAATAATTCATACTGCAATCATCTGATTGTACATCTTATTTCACTAGGTGCTATTTTGATTGATGATCCAATTTCATTGTTGCGCGTTTGACTTTTTTATTCTAAAGACACGTCGTGGAAAGAATTGTGGCAGATAAATGATTTTAATAATGTTTACTTTTTTTAATATATTTGCAACTGCCATTCCTTTTGGATTTTTTTACATAATTTTGATATTAAAGACAGTAATTTTAAATCCTGGTCCCTGGCTTAACCTAATCTAACCATTCAGTAAGAATGGATTTTGCTGAGTTTCTTTTATTTTTGTTTCTAGGGGCGATCGGAATAATAATTCACTGTTCCAATTTGTATTTGATAATGAAAACCATAATTTCAGGTAATAAAATGAAAGAAAAAAGTCTCATGTTAATCAAAAATTATGAATTAGGAAGAAAAATAAAATCATTGTGAAAATCAATGAGGCAATGTGACTGAAACCAAAATTTAGGACAGAATTTTGCGAATGTTTTAATTTTCAATTTAAGCTCTCTTTATTAGTTATTTTTATTTTTATCATATTATGCGTAATTTTCAGAAGCGGACTGAAGGACAATTTTTTTTCATACAGACTATTAAATATACATAAATTTATACGGTGGTTGAGAAGTTTACAATTGCTAATGTAGGTATTTCGCTTCAGGATGACTTCTCCAAAGTCGGCTTTTTCAGTTTTTTAGCGAACTGAAAAATTACAGGTTACGAGGCAAAGAGCTTTCATTTTTGTGAAAAATTAATAATATTGAGAAGATAAAAATCATACGATAGAGATATTGTCTTCCAAAAGATATTTTACAGAACACATTTTCCCATTTTACTTGAGTGAAAGGCATACTTTTTTATTCACTTTGCAAATTTTATTGTTTTTAACATGAAACATTATTTATAATTGTTTATAAAATAAAGAAACCTTACAATACAACATCGACAACAAAAAACAACAATTGAGATTTTACATTGTTTAATTATTTATTTGTTTTCACCATTCAAAATATTTGCTTGTTTGTAATTTATATTTATTATGAGGTAATTGAAAATGATCTTTGTTTTACATTTTATTAAAATGTGATTAATTCTGGGAAATCACATATTATTTGATTGGAACTTTATATTGACATTTGGGGTAATTACAGATGTTTTACTATCTAAAAATTCGTTTAAAAGCAAAAAAGTAAATGGTGTTCATATCTTACGCCGTCCATCGTTCGCTAACTAATTAATTCAATTATTTTTACCATTAAGGAAATTTTCACAATCTGAATAGAAAAAGATTAATTTTAAATGTTAAAAACTAGAATTAAAATTCGGAAAGTAGTGTCTCTTGGACCAGGTTTAAATAGTTGTGACAAAATATGAACTTGGGTTTCTGCGTCGGAGTCATTGGGTTTACTTAATCTGCCTCAAATCTGAATACTATTTAAAGAGATTTCCAATAATTCTACGGGAATTTGTCAATAAGATCCTAAAGTAAAATCTGTTCTTTTCAAAGATTATGAACTAGCTACAAACTGAAGAAACAAATTCATTTGCATGTGAAATATAAAATATTTTCATTAACATGTGAAATATAAAATATGTAAGACGTGTATGCTTTTCTCTAAGTACTAATCTTCTTTCCCGATTCGAAAGTGATTATATCAAAGAAAAATCCTAAAAGAAAATAATTTTTCTTTCCACCTCCAAAACTTCGATAAAGTTGAAATTATTGAATTTTATTTTATTCGATTTTTCACGTAAATGAAATTTAAAAAAAAAAAAATCATTCAAGAACCGAATCCTACGAATTTTCTTTGCCTGGTATCTACGAATGGCAGAAAACGCTGGAGAGCTTAAGTATTCCATCGAAAATAGAAAAATTTACCGGTGAAGACTGTCTTCACCATCAGTAATCTAAAAAAAAATTCACCTACCATTTTGAAACTTGATTTGTAACAGTCGTAAAATTCTGTCTTTATGGTTCTTAACGTGATTTTCGGGAAAGCTCAAAACTATTCACTTACTGAATTGAGTCTCTAATTGAATTTTGACGCATTTTTAATCTGTGCTCTATCATTACTGTTACACAGCTTTAAACGTGAAACAAACGATAGATTACAGTATGATAAATTTATAATCACAGCTTTCTTTGGCCGGAATCCTTAATTTTATTGATTTATTGTACAGAAAAAAAGTAAAGTTTTATAATAAATATCATTAATGTAGACGTTTATATAAAAGGATTTTCGATTTCTTTTTCGACAACAAAATTCGAAAATGGCAAAGGAGAATTTACATTTGTGCAGTTTGGTACATTGCCTTTCATTCGGAAATCTTATCTAACCTTGTAACAGTAATTGCGCTAAAACCGCAAGCTAATGAAACTCTAATAGCTTGGTATCAATGGTGGTGAAAATAAAAAAAGTATAAGCTCAAGGTTCCTTTAATTCCTTTTTTAAGTAGAAAAAGCTTAAAATGAACCCTTAATTCATTTATTATTGGATTAAAGAAAAATTTCTCGCTTTCAAGTAATTATTAAAATTCAGAAATTTTAATCAAAACCTATTCATCTGCTTGTTCTTAAGGGTTTAAATGCTGAAATTGAAAAAAATCAATTGTTTACTTGAAAATCTAGGGTTGAATCGGTTTTATTTAGAAGAAATTTGAATGAAATACATAACAAATACTTTACATAATTTAAACCGCCAAAAAAATTTCTGAACTTACAAATAATCAAAAACATGGACATGTTTATGGTTAAGCTTTGTCAGAAACGTCACAAGAATTATAAATCAGCGTCGACTGGTCTGAATACTTAAATCATATAATTGTCATTATTTGACTATTAGTCTCCATTATTCAAGCAAAAGGTAAAAGAAAATATTACTCCTTTTCGTTCTAAGAATTTTTTATTTATCTATTACCGCATGGGTATGGCAAAAGACAGCACTCGAACTTTATGAAAAAATTTAAATATTTTTGAATATTATTGTATTATTTTAGCGGGAATCACGTATTTTTTCATTCTTTATGATTTTATTGGATGAGCTACATATACAAAGTCTCAGTTTTTTCATATGAAGAATGAAAAAATGCGAAAAGCTCTTAAAAATCTCGAAGATTCATAACTTTATTCAGAGAAATATTTTAAAAATCTTTGATATAATGGTTTACTTAAAAAGGAAGGGAAAAAACCCTACCCAAATCTTGTCAGTTATGAATTATTTGATAGTATCGTTTACAGAAATAAAAATTACAAATATAAAACCAAAAAATTTTGTTTTCAATATTTTTGCTACAATATACTTATTAGTCACATAGATTAAGTCTATGTAAATGTAATTAAGAATTTCATTTTTAAAAAAGTTTGTTCCTTCAGGCGTTTGAGTGTATATAATGTAATAAAAGAAAAAAGTTCAGTGAATTCGACCGTTAATGTATTTTATAATTTGACATAATACGTTTACAATCATACCAATCATTGACAACAATTCAATACCAGAGTTAGAAAAGATTGCAATAAGTTTTCAGATCAACTGCATTGTTTCAAAAAAACTTCAGAGGTATCAAAAAAATCACAAAAAGTATATTTGTTACCTTTAATATAAATTATACAATGAATATTAATATTATTATTATTTTTATTATCATCATCATCATAAATCCAGTTTCAAGCAAAAAAGGCAGACGATTTCCAGGCGGGAAAATATAGAAAACTGGCCTTAATGTCAGGAATATTAAAAACGGTGAAATATCTTTGTTTCCATTAATCTTTTTCGGTTATGGAGTAATTATAGAAAGTATTTATGTGCGCATTTGCTCTTGTGACCTTTAATGCTCATTATATGAAATATATTAATGGCAAAGATTAATAAGAAAAAAAAATAAGTGAATCAAACTTTTAAAATAAATTGAAAAATTTCTATTGAGTCCATATTTCCATAAATTGTAACGCAAGCCATTTTACGGAAAATATTAATTTAAAAAAATTCTAATTTATGCATGTATGTATGTATGTATGTAGCTGCCTATGTACATACATACGTGAAATAAATATTGATAAAGGGTATTATAATGATTTAACAAAGTTGAGAGGATGACCAGTTTCCAGCGCCGGAAATGAGTATTCGCTGACTTACTGGCGGTCAGTTGCACGGAGTTTCTCCTCCACTGCTTCTTGAGATGCTTCAGACAAATCTGTAGCCTGAAAATAAAATAAAATTAACAGTAATCAATTTGAACAAATAATAGCATTATCAGTTTAAAAAATTTAGAAAAAATAAAATAAATTCGCTTCAGATTTCATGCATAAAATAGCTGAATTCATAAACAAATCATTATTACATATACACATACGTACATACACCTATGCACACATGAATAACTGTAATGGAATATTTTATTTTTTTTATCTAATACTGGACATTTAAATTTCAAAGCACTGATGTTTCAATTTACGAAATTATTTAAAAAACATTTTTATTAATTCAGTTATAAAAAATTAAATTAAAATGACAGAAATGTTCTATATTTAAACTCCGAACTATACAAATAATTTTTATATCGCTAAATTATAATCAAAATCTGAATTCATAATTAGTATAAATGCATTAAATGCAAAATTATCTAACAGAAATTTATGAATACCTACTTGAATATATTTCTGAACTCCAACTAAGGACTTTTTTAGAGCATCAAAAGAGGATGAATATAACATCTTCTTCTTGACCTTAGCGGTATCGGGGCACCAGGACATCAAAAATAATTTTTGCTTTTTTGAGGCCTGGAAAACAAAATATTAATGTTCTTCACTTTAAAATATTAAATTATATATAAGAAGAAATTCTTATAATATCTGTATAACTAATCAATCAATTAATGTCAAAAATTATATATAAATAAAAAATACTACCAAACTTTTCATTTTCACAATGAAATAGTAATACGATATTAAAATTAAAAAAAAAACTGAATTCAGCATAAAGAAATGAAAATCGCGAATTAAATAAATTTTGTATGAAAAAGGAGACCTAACCTAACCTAAGACCTTACCTAACCTAAGCCTGCTCCTTAGCTTGAGAGCTATTGATCGGGTTTAATTCAGATTATCAGCTATATAAGTGGAAATTTTAAAAAAGCAAATTTTTTGCTTCTTCGTTATAAAGATAAGTAAATCTTCCTAATATATGTATTAGAAAGACAATACTTACACACACACACACACACACACACGAATTTGCTTTCCAAAATGATTCATTTAAAAGTGTTCAGAAATCAAAGTATCCCTATATTTTTAAAAATTAAAAATTAAAAATTAAATTTTATAAACTATTTTTTGGTATGTTTTCCGATAGTTAGGAGACCATCATGTATAATATAAGTAAAAATATTCCAAATATAAGTGGCTTTGTTGAACTTAAAATTATTTCTATATTTTTGGCTTAATATATTAATGAATGACAAAGGTTGCTATGATTTAACTTCGAAGCAAGAATTTTGATTTAAAAAATAAATTGAGGAGAATAGGGACAATGAAAAACAATGTTTTGTACAGTAAAGGTGGCATATACGACTCCATTTATCTGACAGATTGCAGATACGGTTGAGAATTCCAGTCAGGTATGCAAGAAATATTTAAAAAAAGGAATCAAGAAATAAAATCCTTTTTTTAGTTTTTAATAAAAAGGAATAAGAAACACAATAGTGGAAGACCTTTACTAAAGGAATTAGGATTAGGTAGGTGTAAAGTCATTTATTATGTATAAATATTCTTCTTTCATTAGACGATCACTTATTCAGGTCCATACAACTTTATTTATTGGACAAATTTTTCAGATACATCGATAAAGTAAATCAGATGTCGAAAACTACTTTGGGTCATAATCTAATAATTTTATCTCAAAAAGTAAAATTGTGAGAATGAAGGAAGAAGCTAGGTAAACTGAAAAATATATTATAAATGACTAATGTTAAAATATAGCTCAAAAACTATTCGTACTCCTAATATTATTGTTTCGTTTTTAATAAAATATTTTTTTTTGTATTTTTAAAGAAAAACATATTGTGTTTAAAAATAAGTCAAACAAATGAAATTGTCAGAAGAATCATAAAGACAGAAAAAATAAAAAATGTATAAAACAATTTTTTCTTCTTCAAATCTCAATTAATGACCATAAATTTTATTTTATTTCATTTTTTTAAGTCACAAGAATTTAAAAATAGTTTTTGTGTAGAAAATTTATTTCAAAAACAAAGACAATTATCGAAGAGTTTTCACTAAACTGAAGACGAAAATATTTTTCTTTATTTCTATACTTCATTGTAAAATGAAAACTTAATTTTCTACCTATCAAATATAAAACAGATTTGTACCGAATAATATTTATTAGATAGAGGTTCCAAATTTTTTAATGATCTACGTGATAGAAAGAAAGATTTACTGTAAATCAGGAGAATAAAATATTTGTCTCTTACTGTATATTTTCTAAAAGAATAGTAAACTTAGAATTTATATCATCAAATCTGAATTTTACTCTAAAATCAAATTATTAATTTTACTTTAATATTCGATTCTGACGGAATTATATAAAAACAAAATAAACTGATTATTAATCTTTCACTGCTTCGGGATTGATTTATTTCAAACAAGCGCCAGACAGAACAGAATTCGAAGTTTTTTATTTGTGAACTATATGTTTTTTAAAACTGATTTTACATCATGCAGAAAGCAAATATTAATTTTTTAAATCCAGCTGTTGCAAGTAGAGTCAATATTTTAATTGCTTCTCCGCAAGGCAAATTTCTCATTTAAAATTCTGATTTGACTATTTGGTTACATTAAGCCTTAAGGTGCCTATCTAAGAGCTACTATCAATTAATTTAATAAAGTTTATGTAAACATCTTAATTCTTTCTAAACAAAGTTTACGTATCTCCATATATGAACTCCAGAATAAGCATAAGTGGCGGTTTTTTTTTATTTTATTTAAATATATCAGTCATGTACTCAATGAACGAGAACGTAATTGAACAAAGAATTATTTTTATAATATATAAGATTTTTAATCTTTATTCGTATTATAGAAACCTTGAAAGCACATGGATATTTATTAAACCGATATTACTATGACAAAAGGTTTTTTTTATTCCCAATAAAATGAACTATCAACTGAAAATGAAATTTTTAAGTGAAAATTCAAATAAGAAAAAGAAGTTTAATAAGATTATTTTTTCTTATAACTAATAACATTACAATTTTCAATTTAAGAAAAATAATTTTTTATTTAAACTATTATAACTGAAACTATGTATTTTATTTTATAATACTTAATTTAAATTTATAATTTTATATTTAAGAGTGTTCAATTACAACATTAAGAGATGAGTTAAAAGAATTTATCTAAATGAGGAGCAGTGGTTTTCCAAAGGAGGAAAAGACAGTTTTATAAATGAAAATTGAAACTACCATTTGAGCTGAATATGTGAAACCTATACGGCCCTTTTTAATATCGTCTAATGACACTCGTTCACGTCCATTAAAATTAAGATTCAGCTAGCGTGAGTCGCATCAATTCGATGCGAAATATATGTTCACTTTCTAGTTGTCTTTGTTAAAAAACTTCTCTCTCTATATATATAATTATAAATACAAAAATACTTTTAAATAATTTTTTTTTTGTTGATTTCGTATTTCAAAACAAATTTCTAATTTTTCTTCCTGTCTTAAGTATAGGATTTTAGGCTTACAAATAAAGTCTTACATAATTGAAAAGTAATAATATCTGAACAACATAAAAATATATTAATGCTTATAGATTTTCAGAAAGCATTAAATTTCGTCTTTAGTATAATAATACAATGGTGATTACATTCCTGTGGTATGGATGCATAGCATCTCTTAATTTTATAATAACATTCTCTGTAAACATGTACATACAGGATAAATGATGGAAAGCTAGGACAATTTTAATTTAGCCTAGAATGTAACTATTATTGTCTAATTATTGAGAACAAGCAAGTGCAATATCAGCTATTTTTTTTTAATATAAAACTAGTATTTTTTGGGAGTGTAAAACCATATTTTGAACTGCAGTTTTTCAATTCTGCTAACTCTGAATAAATATTTTAAAATATTAAAAGTATTAAGGAGATATTTTCATATAATATTAAATAAGAGTATGTAATTAAAGATGCTACAACTTAAAGACAGAAAAAAAATTATAATCTTTGAAAAACTGAAATAAACAAATATAATTTATATGAAGAAATCTGTCTACATTTTGAAGCTTAAAATTTTACTTTTAAACTCACCTCTGAAGTTCCTTGACACTGGTGGGTATACTCGAAGTCGAAAAGCCCATATCGGCATTCTCCAGTACCTCCTTGTTGTAAATCCTCTAAAAATTGATCATAAGCAGCGTTTCGATCTCCTGCAAAAAAATTACCATTAGATTCTATGAAACTTGAAATATTTAAACAGTTTTCTATAAAATTTATTTTTTTGGAAAAAAATAACAATATAGTCACAGATTATCTTGAAGATGACGAATTTTTTAATTGCTATTTATCTTAAAAAATTTACAATGGTTTAAAACAATCACAACATTGTATTTGAAACAAGATTCAAGCAATTTTTCAAAAATAAGATCTGAGAATCTAATCCTAAGGAAAAAAGAAAAAGTATATTTTGATGCATAAATCTTACTGGGAGATGAGTAATTCAATTTCATTGCTAGTCTTTACAGAACTAACAAGCAAAGAAACAAATGTGTATTGTATTAATGTAGACCATATGTTATAATTTAATTTAAATATTATTTATCATTAAAATTACTAAATGAAAACAGTAAAACTATTACCGGGAAAATTCCAAAAGATTTGTATCGTTTAATAGTATTATTCCCCATGATTTTAAATATTTCTCAACACTTGCAAAGTGGGCGGAGCAAATCTATTACAGCACGTGGCAATATTTGAAAATGGATACGTTTTTTTTTTACTGTTTCTCATGTGACAAAGCAATAATCGGGTTTCATTTTCTGAGTATGTATGTGTATTTTATGATGCCTGTAAATCCATTATCGTCCATTATCACGTGACCAATTGTTTAAAATCCGAAAAATATGAAAGATGTCAAAAGTAAGGGACTTCAAAAATTCGTATAGTTTAACCCTTGTACTATTAAATATTTATCTTTGCCTGGTAACAAAAGTCTTTAAAATCATAAGTATTTATAATTCAAATCATTTATAAATCTGATTAATAAGTAATATTTTGTGAATTTTATTTGAACAACACAAGCTTTAAACTTTTTATGTAGGACTCTATATACTCTATTCTATTGGACAAAATAATAATTTAATTCAATTAATAATTTATTAAAATATTTGACCAATTGCCAGTTTAATTGTTAACTAGAGATTGATATTAGGTAATTCAGTTTTATGAGTGGTTTTTATTAACTAGCATTTATTTCTTTGGGACCGAATAATTACTGAGAACAATTTCAAAGCTTTTAAACAAATTTCTGAAGAAGTTTTTTGATCAAAATTGCTCCTGAACAAAATATAGTACAAGATTCTGACAAAAATACTACTTTCGTTAGATAAAAATTTCCTAATACCGCAAATATTAGTTTTATTCATAATTATCAGAATTAATGAAAATTATGTCCATCTTCATATTACATTCATTTTATTGTAACGAAAGACATTCCACATGCCAAACTGCTGTGCAAGTTGTAATGAAATGTGTAAAATGTATGAAAAAATATAATTATAATCATGAATGAAATGGAAGGATACATAATATTACAATTTCTATTAAATCTATAAAAATAAACTTTTTTGACTGATTTGAAAAATTTAGCCAGAAAAATTAAATTCAAATCGATTTTAGCTTTATTAAAGATCAGTACTGAGCAAAGAAGGTTCTTTCTGGAGAAATTATTATTTACAACTTCCAATAAAATTTCTGAAAATCATGAATAATATCTCTTTCAGTCGCTATGCGTATTAAATTGCTTCTAAGCTTTGAAACTTGTTCTAGCAAAAAAATTAACAATATAGGAAGCAATTTCAATTAATTGAATTATTATCGTTATGCTTTGTTGCCATTCCTAAAGGAAATTTACCTTTTGGTTAATTTCAAAACCCAATGCTTATAATTAAGAGAATTAAAATTTGATAAAATTAATACATGATCTGAAATTTAACATAAATGAAGAAGCAACCTTGAAAACCTTTCTCTCTATCGTTTTCCATTTTAAGACATCAATATTGATATTTTC
Source organism: Ricinus marginatus (assembly GCA_028565995.1). Classification (NCBI taxonomy): domain Eukaryota; kingdom Metazoa; phylum Arthropoda; class Insecta; order Psocodea; family Ricinidae; genus Ricinus; species Ricinus marginatus. The sequence continues at coordinate 2,650,105 of JAOWBB010000008.1, read as the reverse complement.
AAGAGTCATGTAATTAAAAATAATTGTGTGAAAATTAAAGCATAATTTAAAAGCAAAATTTTATATTCTCCGAAAATTCTGAAACAATGCAAATATGCGAAAAATATTGAACTATAATTAATCAGATTTTTAAGAAAAAAAACTAGGTGACTACGACCTTGAAAAATAAAATAATTTTTTCTCGTATGAATACAAAAATTCATAGCTTAGAACTTTTCAGTTTAAATAAATAAAACTAACCACAATTGTGTGTATTTGTAACTAATCTTGATTAAATAACTCCCATTTCACGTGTCAAATTACTTTCAGACAGACATTAATTATTTCCTTAAGGCGAAACGATCACTTCAGACACAGTCATCCGCTTCCATGAGTAATTTTATAAATTTTCACAATTCCCGGAACCACTTTTATAAATCCGAATTCTCACATTATTCAGTAAATCAACTTTTCCTATTAATCATTAAAATTCTGTAAATTTTTTACTTCTTCTTTTGAAAAACGATGATACATTTTAAGAAACACTTTTTGATTCGATATTCACAGCAAAAAGAAAGAAAAGACACAATTAAATAAGCTCTTCCGACGCTTTAATCAAACCACAAAATTTCAAATTTAATTTCATATATTTTCTCTTTTTTAATTTTAAATAATTTATATTAATTTCATTCATAAGTTTTTTCTTTTCTTTTGCAATTTTTGAAAACCCTTCCAGTCTACTGCAATTTCTAAATTCGTCGGAAACCATAGCGACATAAATTATAAGTGTATAGCCTTTTATATATAAACTGTGATATAGAATCTTAGAAAAATACTACCTTATAAATATCAGAAATAATTCAACCACTGTTCTCTATATACATAAATTTTATAAAATAAGCGTTTCTGGGACGTTGGCGTTTTTAACGTAATGGAATCAATGTTAAAAAATATCTGTACACCAGGATTTTACATTATATTACAACACACACAGCACGCACGCACACGCACTTTAAATACGATTTTTTAAGAGGTGACGACCTCAATATTTTGGGATATTAATAAAACGAAGCTGAAATAAATATCTATAAATAGAAACAAAGGCGGGCGCATCGATAACGACCATTCTATAAGAATTCATGGATGCAACATTTTATTTGCATTGCAGTTTTTTTCATTTGATTTTAAATGAAAAATGTATTTATTATTAAATTTTCTATAAATATTAATAATGGTAAAAATAAAAAAAAAATAATAGTAACAGTAAAACAAAAAAATAATACAGATGCATTACTGATCCCTTGACTCAGACAAAAAGAATTTGGATCAAATGGTAACAAAAAATGAAGAAAATACACACACATGTGAAAGTATATAAAACAATTTTCATTTTAATTAAATAAATTATACATTGATGCTTTTGATCATAACAAAATCAATTATTTCCAAATTAAAACTACTATTTTTTTCAAAACAATGTATTTGATTCAGTTTTGCCTAATAAAAATATAAAAATATAAATGGCATTCATGCATTAACATTAATTTTAACTTACCTATTTTTTCTACATCAATTTGTTTTTCATCTCTGATAAAAAAAACAACATATCGATGCTTTTTGTCTTTTTTTATTTCTTCATATGTTGTTTTACAAATGTCAGAAACTGTGACTCCAGATGCCTAGAAGGAAATTAATGATTCTTTTAACCAACAAAATTTGAAAATTTATTTTTTGATTTAATCTTTGCATGATATATTCAGAGAATTATTTTTGAATTATAAGACTGATATATTTTATGTTTTATTATTAACTAATAAACATCTAACTGGTAAAATGTGTTTTAATAAGTAATCTCAAACTTAAATTGAGGCTTATTTAAGAACAGTTGTAATTTACATTCTAAAAGTTAATACAATTTGAATCATTTTTCAAATTGGATAGAACTCAAAATATCTAAATAATTTAAAATAATATAACTAAAAAGTTTTATTCACTATAAAAGTGTTTCTTTAGATAATAGGGTATAAGTATTTAATGTAAATTTTTTTGAAATTTTATTTTACTGTTAGAAAAATCAGTTTAACATTTTTGCTTAACATATTTATTTCAATTCCGAAACTTTTTTTCAAGTTTAAATAAAGGGTGGGAAGTGCATATAATAAGTTTAGTTATTTGGATTAAGGACGGAATGTTTTTGACTTAAACCAAACTATATCACAAATATATTTTCATTAACGAAGATTTTATTTTATGTAGTGATTCAAATGACCCAAATTCAGATAAAAAAGTTCCATTTATTTTAACCTAGTAAAACATTTATAAAAATTATGAAATAAAATCAACAAGATACAACAATAAAACTTTTACATTTCGTTAAGCATTGCGGGGTTCACGAAAAATGGCGGAACCGGCAAAATAGGCTGCGCTAAATAAGAATTGACCAAGGATTTACGGATAAAGCAAAAGCATATTTAAAGCATAATGATTTAACATATGTTCAAACTAATTACTTGAATATTATAATAAATACATACCATATTGATGGTTTAGATCTCGAAAGTATAAAATTCGTACACAATCAACGTTAAGATCTCGTTTACGACAACAGAAAAGGAAAGGGAGTTCACTGGCAGTGAATCACTGCCAGCTATACTTGTTTACTCTATGATTTCCTATGTATTCATACACTTAAAATTACTCATTAGGAATTATACTGGTGAAATAAAGAAACAGAAAGCATTAGTACTGGTGAATTTTATAGTAAATTATTGTTAAGTTATAGGGAATTAATAATATATAAAATTTTAACATATAAAAAAAATATCTAGCACTACTTTAATGACGCATTTTAATTGTCTGTTAGCTCTTAGGTCGTAATGAGGTCTCCTTCTAAGGAAATACGTAAAACTGGTAGCAATTTATACTTTCGTTTTTATTTTAAAATTTACGAAAAATGAATAAATTTTATCTTTGGGTTTAAAAAATATAAAATTAAAGGTGCACTCTTTCCCAATCAAGAAAAATTCATATCTTTTTGGAACGCCTTTAACTTGGGAAATATTGGCCAATCACAATTATGGAAGTCATGGTATTACCTTATAAGGCAATGACCGTAAATTTATTCAGTCATGGACTATGATTCATTGTCAAAGTGATGCTAATTACGATAATAAATAGGATGAAGAATTTTATGGGTGATTACAATCTCTTATCAATAATGACAAATTTAAAAATTTGAGAGTCCTTCGATGAAAACTAATTTGTGATTGTTTACGAAACTTAAAAACTTCATTTATATTTTTCTAAAAGTCCTAAAATTCATTTTGTGACGTCTAATTGATGGTTTAATTAATGATCAGATACTTTATAGCTATTATTTAATAAAAAATTAAAGCAAAGAAAAATTGAAATAATGAATTAAAAATTCCGGTCGTAAAAAAAGTGAAATTTACAGAAAGTTGTATATTAAGGCGCAATTCAGGTTGGTAACCCTTACGAAATATTTACAAAGAAAACATCCCTAATTCTGATAGAAATAGTAGTTATGTGCGCTTTCTTTTATCAGTTATAGTTTATTAATATTGCTTTTTTAAACTTCTATAAAATGTTTTCTGAGACTCCTTAGCACAAAGATTACCATTCATTATTTAAAAATTTTATATTTTAAGGAACACCTAATTACCAATTAATTGATCACTGAAAATATCGGACTTAGTATTGTATAATTATTCATATTTTGTTATAAATTGTTGACGCAGTTTGGATAATGTCATGCAAATTATGATTCATTCCGCGTGTTTTTTAAGTCATCATAACTCCTTTATAAATCATATCAGCACAAATACGTATTTAAATGTATAACATATTTGTCATGTTTTATTAATTACATACATACGTATTTATATTTCAAATTACATATTCATATTCGTGGTATAAATATTTGCATTTTGTACAATATATCAGTTTAGGTTGTTATAACCGTATAAAAGTTTAAATAAATTAGGATCTTCAATTTAACTGTTTTATTTAAGGCAATTTAAAATTAAATTTTTATTAATTTTATCTGTTAAGTGTCTATAAGATTGGAATATCATCTTCCAAAACAAACTAACTCAAATATTTATCCACTTAAATAATTTTTTAAATAACAACATACGTGATTTTGCTGGTATTAAAAAGATATTTGTGTGCGATTTAATGTATTTTCTCTACATTCTGAGTGGATCGTCTTCTACCTTTTCTGTGTATATTAGAAGATTGTTATATTTAAGGAAAACGTTAAATAAAACTTCCCTTGACCTTTAAACATAGTAATTCGTTTATAATGGTAACCACTGCCTAAAGCAAGGAAATGTTAATTTTATAGGACAACCATAAATGGTTGTTCTTCGGTATCTTAGTTGCTTCTTAAGAAAAAAAGAAAAAATATCTATATTTCATCCGATAAATACCAATGAATATGAAATTTGAAGGATTTAAATTTTTAAATTTCCGATTGATTTTGGAATATAATAAAAAAAAAGGCTACTGTTGAATTTATCGACTCGTATGTTTTAATTTTATAATAGGATTTGGGGAAACAAGTGAAATATTATATTTTGTGAAATCTGCTATATATCCGAGCCTTGATGTAAGCGCTTTTTAACAGGAATACTTAAGTACATTTCCTTTTCAGTTCCAAAAATATAAGAATAAAAGGTATTGCGTAATAAAATTAAATGTTCACATCAAACACCGGCGTTATACATACTGCTGTTATACAAGGGTATATTCAAAAAGAAAAATTTTAAAAAAATTATATTGAGAAACCTGTGACAAAAATTAGTGGAATGCGTTCAAAATACCAGTGGATGTCTTATTAGTTTATCGTTGATGTCAGAAAAATTCAAAGAGTTCCGCAAATGTTCATAGAAGTTAATTCATATAGTTTTGTATACTATTATAGAAAATGGGCGTTTTTTAAAATTTTCCACTATCCGATTCAAAAAAGTCACTAATAAAACATTTAGAACATCAATAAATTTGAAAAAATGAAAAGTTGTTTCTTCATAAAATTTAAGAGATTTATCTCAATATCTTTCACTTTTTCCAGCTACAGAAAACAATGATTAATCTTATAATTTAATCTTTAGATTACACTATGATTAATTTCATAAATTAACTGAATTTTTTTGTATCACGAAAAGGCTTTTATTTGTACGAAAATATGTATGTCTTTAAGGAGGTACCTAAAAGAATCTTCATGAAATAGTTTTGTGTAGTTCAGTAATGAATTATGAATATATGAGTAACAGATTTTGGTCAAACTTATGAAAAATTTATTTATAAAATACAATGTTGCTCCATCCAGGATAATATTTTCGGATGTAAATTTTAAAATTTCATACAGAATTTGAATATTTTTACATTATAATCGAAAAAAATGACAATGTTTTACAACAGTAGTCGGCCACATATCCACCCGTTAATAATCTAAAAATATAAGTATATAATTTAAAAATAGGCGCACAAAAAGAAATTCAAGAACAGGAATGAGACATATATAAATATATATATTCACATAGAAATAAAAAAGGCGTAAAAAGCTCCATAAAACGATTATATGGAGGTGAAATTGATTTATTTAGTCTGCCTGTGAAATTTTTCATTTTTAGAAAAAAAAAAAAATTCAGCCTGACCTTCCTAACTATAAAATTTAAAATCCCCAACAAGCCTACAAGCCTTTTTAAATGTTCTTAATACCTAACGATATGAATTCTAATTTCATTTATTTTATTGCATATTTGAATTATCATTCAAATTTCATTAATTAGAGACCATTATGCTGTAATAATTTACAATTAATTAATAAATATACGTATAAATCTAAATTGTTTTGTTAGATGTCCCTTTTTATTATTTATAAGTATAATTGCTTTAATTTAGAATAAAAATTTATTAAAACTATTATTTTTTATATGTGAGGCCTCCTGATTTTTTTTTCTCGATATCTAAAGAAAAGGTTGCCGATTACTGTTATATGAATATTTTTCGATTAAAAATTAAATTGTTTTACTGAAGATTCACAGTTAAGAGACATTTCACGTGAAAACAAAAATTTCAATCGAAAATATAGCTTTTGCAGATTAATATAGTTTTACCTTCCTTTCAGCACTACAATTTAAAAAATAACAAGTTTAAGATAAAAAATCATTCACTGTCACTATAACTTCAAGTCAGAATACTTTTCATAAAATTACTAATATCATGTGGAAAACTATTTAAAAAAATAACTTATAATACATCGTTACAATTTTAACTTAACCAAGAAGCATGATGGTCGAAATAGTAAATATTTTTAAAATTTTAATTGTCAACAAAAAGTATTTTAAGGAGCACATTTCGTATGAAGTAAGTATATTTTGTAATGGACTTAAAATACAAATCCAAATCGCTAAATCAATTTCAATATTGTTTTTCAAACTGTTCTTGAAGTATAAAGATAAATTATTTGAAATTTAATTTACAAAAACAAAATAAGAGAGTAAGCTAAAATGGAATATCTTTTGCTTTTTCATTTTATTAGATGGATGTGCTTTTAAATTTTAACACGAGAGCACCAGCGTTTCCAAAGAAAACTAGAACTTTTGCTTGATTACTTTAAGCTTTACTGCAAGATTTGACATAATATGATTTGTTTCTGTTTATTCTAATAATTTTCAAGGTAAACGAAACCGGAAATGAATTCATATAATCTATAACAAATGTTCTACTTTCGAGATTTTTATCAACAAATTGTGTGAAATTTATATTTAAACATTTTTTTTTTGATACAAATTTATATGATCAATAAAATTCTTTATTATGTTTCATAAAAATTATTTTGTCAAGTTTATAATTTCATCCATATTGCGACATTTTTTATTCATAAATGACATATTGTAAAGATCGAAATTTTGGTCTAATTTTTACATCAACTTTTAATATTATCAGAATTTCGAGAAATCACAAACTGCTGCTGTAAATGTAGCTGATGCACAAACTGGCACCATTATCCTAAATTCACATTGTTAGTTTTGCTTTTTTGTTAAGCCAATTATTTTTAAAATCTTAATTATGAAAATGTTTTTTTATAATGTGTAAACTAAGGTAAATAATGAATGAAGATGTATATTTGTATATTTCCCAAATATATAACAATTTTTTTCAAAAGGTTTTGCCCTTTTTATAAACATTTACGTTTTTAATTCTTTTATTTTACAATTTTAATGTGTTTAATAAAGCAATTATTTGTTTGTGGCCAGAGATGTAAGACCTGAATAATTAAATCAAATGAAAGACAATTACAAAACATATGCATCGTTGCAATGAAGTTCATTATAAACTTGCAATGATTATTACAAAATGTAAAGATCAGATTTCAATTTATTAAAATAAAACAAAAAATTGTACTGAAAAAAGGTAATTTAAAATTATAATGCCTGAGGAATAACAGCCAGCAAAATACTATTTTGTTTACAAAGTAATTAGTGGTTTTAAATTTATAAAACATTATCTATATCAACCCTCTTTTTTTCTTGTAATCTTCAAGGTTTAAAGATCTTCTAGGCCCAGAGTCTTTTACAAAATTTACTGGCTTTGCTGACACGCCTATAGGATTACCTGTAAAAAACAAAACTGCATTGTTTAAAAAAAAATCATATCTAATAAAAATATTTTTGAAAAAATTTTGATGGACGACATTAGACATAAATAAAATCTGACTTTTGGAATGAAGTTCTGAAGAGTTCACTTTTCTGGACGGAATCAGTTTTTTAATGTTGCAAAAAATTACTTATACGTTTTTTGTCTTGATATATTACGTATGATTGTCTTGATGTAACGGAAATATGAATAAGATCCTGAGGCTGAATTTACTTGATAAGTGGAAAATTAATGGATTTTTTAAAGACTGCTCAAAACGTTTTAAGTATAAACTACACTAAAAAGACTAATAAATTATTTTTGAAAATTTCATAAAATGTTTGAACCTACATACCAAAAAATTATTAAAGTCACATAGATCAGAACATGAGAAATTGAATATTATTAAATTTGATTCTCATGCCAATCTTATTATTTACTCTAATTTTTAAAATAATACTGGCATACGAAAAAATAAATGTAATTTCAATAAATTATAACCACTAATTATCTTAAAATATATACAAATTAAAAAGTAAAATTGAAAAAAGAAAATGTTTTAAGAAAGTTAAGTCTTATTAGTAATGACATATACAAAGAAATAATTTTCTTCATTCTACGATATCTCAACAAATAGCTATACACACACGCAGACATATTATTCTTACTATTTTCCGATTAAGATAAACTTTCCTAAACAATATTTTACATTAGCTCATAAATCATAATTATGAAGATGAATATGTAATCAAGTTCGTCAAGAAATCAAATTGAAGACTTGCAAATGTTTAAAAAGAAATAAAATATTTTAATACTAATTTAATATGAAATTCTATCTTATCCTCAGAACAAATTTTGTAATTATTAAATAACCATGAATCATATAATTTTTTTAGTAAATTATCTTTTCATACTCACTTGGAACTGGTACTTCAAGATCAATGGTAATGTCAAAATTATGAGCAGAAAAGAGATCTTCAGTGTTGCCAGTTTTAATTTCTTTCTTCTTTTCAGGTTCTCTACAACTAGTAGGCACTGGCGTGCTCATGAAAGCGGACATGGCATCAACATCACTTTGATCTTGCTTACGCTGAGCTTCAGCCTAAAATAAGAATCAAAAGCAAAAATATATTAGAATCAAGTTTACGAGAAAAAAAGAAAATAAAGGAAATTATTACCATTATATTATATGTTTTCAATTAATTAAGAAAATTATTAGAAATAAATTAATTTAAAATATGAAAAATATTTTTAAGAATGTATAAATACATATAAGCTGACTGGACAAATAAAACTGATATATTTTTTAGTATTTTTTTGAATTAAGAATGAATTATAAATAATTAATAAATAAAAACTGATTACCCTACTGGCCTCACTCATTCCTTCCATATGATCTTGTGCTTTAAAAATCATTCTAGGCTTGGTACTTCGTCTTGTAAATGGATCATCAATTTTTTTCCCCTTATTTGCTTTCACTTCTTCCAAAATAGCTTTTTCAGCTTCTTCAACATTTTTTTTTCTATTTCTATCGTTAATATAACTAATACTGGATATTGTAGATGTACGCATTTTATCTAGTTCCTCTGCCCTTTCCTCTAATTCCAAAAGTTTTTGTTTTATATCAGCTGCTTTCTCATCATCTCCACTGAAATTGATGATGTATAAAAATTTTTTATATTCTGAAATTTTTAATAGGATAATATTTAAAAATGTAGAGATGGAATGCTTACTTGGAAATGGCCATATCCCTCTCCTTCATTAACAATGTTTTCTTCATAGCATAATTAAATGGATTAGCCTTAAAACGTTCTTTTTCCTTAACTATCTTTTCTATATCCTCTTCTTTAAATTCATATATTAGAGCTTCTTTTATGTCTTTCAATTTTTTTTCAAGGTCGTCAAATGTTGGCAAAGAAATTCCTTGAAGAGCACATGTTTCTTTCCATTTATAAAATTCATTTTCAGTAAATTCTTGGTTGCTAACGAATTCCAAACGAAAGACACGTTCTTGAGCGCCATGCCTGCAACATGTCCATAGAATTAGCACTGACATAGAATTACTTTTCAATTTTGAATTTATGAAGCTAAATATTTACCTTTCTTTTAAAACTAAAGAAAAAACCCAAAACAGGGAACAATTTAAGCTTGGAACATTTAATATTTCTGGTGAGGAAGTACGAGAATCAATTTTTCTTTTATCCAAACTCATGCGAAGTTAAAGTCTTCCAATTTAGGTGATCACTGCTAACTGTTAATTTTTAATTTAATATTAGTTCAAAAGGTCCTAGGCCGATGGATTTTTACAGCTGAAGTATTATACTTAAAAGGAGTTTTATGTGCTGAGGTTTTACTTACCTTAATTTTAATCCTTTATTTGTTCTAGTTGATCCTAGTTGATAAATTTTTCCAGTCTCACAAACTCCACTGACTTCAGCAACACGATATACAGGTTTACCACTTCCATTATTGTTCCCTATTCCAATTCGTACAAAGCAACCAGTAACAACTCTACTGAAAAATGGTAAATGAACAAACTTTTCCATTTTATGCCTTGACAAGCGAATTTTATTTAGATCTTCTCTTTTGCTGACAAATTCAACTTTTTTGGTCTTGGTACTAGAAACAGATCTGAAAGGTGAAAACATATAATATAGAAACAAAAAATTAAAAATTTAAGTCTATCAACATTGTAATGATTTATATCATAACAATTATATTTATAATTATTTAATGCAGTGATACCTTCTGTCTGAATCTGAATCAGTGCTACTTCTTGAGCTACTGCTACTGCTGTGTGCTCTTTGGTTAGTTTTTTTCTCTGATTTATCAGAATCTGATCCACTATCATCTGAATAAATATCTGAAGCTTTCAACTTAGTTTTACTTGCAGTTTTTTCTTCAACATCATTTCCATCTTCAATATCTTTTTCTTGATCTTCTTTTTTCTTTTCATCTTCAATCCTTTGCTTTTCTTTTTCCTCTGCAATTTTTTTTAAGATTTAATTTTTAATTTAAAGGTATATAATTGAAAGAGAAATCCAAGTTAAAAGTTACTTAAGGTTTAAGTTTAAAAAAACAGATTCAAAATTTTATTAATGAAAAATATTGTATAATAATACAACATAATATAAATTGTATAAAAATTGACAAATAATGAAAAATATTTATAAAATATTGTTTAAAATTTTATTGTTATGGTATCTTTTCTTACCTCTTTCCTTCTTTTCCTCTCTTCTAGCTTTTAATAAGGTCATGGCATGAGCTTTTTTATCCACCTTTCCACGATTTTCTTCCACTGTTTTTTTTCTTTCCTTACTCCTTTCTTTTGGATCCATTTTTATAGCAGATTCAAATTTCTTTTCTTTTCCTTGTCTTTTCTTCATTTCTTGTTTCTTCGCCATCCTGAGTTTCTTCTCTATTTCAAATCTGTTAGGGGAAGAATAAATTTTTAAATAATATTTTTCGTATTGTAGGTTATGAAATGTTTTATAAAATTTAAGCTTTGAATATAATTTTATCTTAGATTTACTCTTATGTAAAAAATATTTTGCTTAATAATTTGTTAAACTGGTTATGTAAATTGAATTGTTAAGTAACTTTTTCGAAAACATAGGTTTTTAAACTTTTTTAAAGCTTTTATTTGTAAACCAGATACTTTTCAATTAAGCATAAATGTTATATAGCTTGGTTATTTAAAATAAAAATATCAATATTTATATTGAAAGTAATGTAATATATATTTATCTGCTTTTACTTATATTTTCTTCATTATATCTACATCAAAAAAATTCTACACCATTTTCAAAAAATTATATTAAAAATCAAATGGTATTAATTTGAAATATCTACCTGGTTTTCATAACTTCTCTTTGTTCTATTCGCTTATAAATTTCTTGTTCTCTTTCAACTTCAGTCATTTCAGCTAATCTTTTGCGATCTTCTTCATCTCCCATTAACTGATCATCATATCCATCATTAAATTCTTCCTGACTGTCAGAAGTATCAGAGCCAGTTCCTTCATCTGAATCAGAAACTTCCCCTTCTTCAAGTTCAGATGATTTTTTATCTTCATTCTTTTCATTAATTTCCTCATTTTCACTTCCAGAAGATTTAGTTACAGTTCGTTTTCCAGATCTTTTTGATGACTTAATTTTCTTTTTCTTTTTCTCTTTATTTCCCCAATCATCATCTGAATCAGAAGAATCTGAAGTAAAAGCAGGCTTCTTTTTCTCTCCTTCCTTTTCTGATTCATAATCATTATTTTTCGCTTTTTTCTTTTTTGTAAGAGAAAGTAAACCCTGAAATTTAAAGGTACATTTATAGTCTTAATTTAAAAAAAAATAAAGATCAAAACTATAAAATATTTTTTTTTTGTTTAGGCAAACAAAATCTAAATTTCTAGATTCAATTTCTTTAACATAGGGAATTCATTTGAAAATTACATTACAAAAATATGCAGTTGAAATTACTTTATTTTTTAATAAAAAGAGTATCAACAGTGAATGAACATGTTTAATAGTGTTGAGTAAAAATATTATATGACTGAATGATGATTTAATATATTCAATATTAACTTAGGAATACTATAAAAAAATAATATTAAATACTATAAGCTTTATATGATTTTTGTTAAAGAGATAAAAACGCTTAGTAAAATCTATGAAAAACCAAAAATTGAAAAATACTTATATAAAAATCGCGATATAATATAGAACTGGCTTTGAGGTTTTAATCGGTGACAAATAATATTAGTAAAATGTCATTCGGTCTTGGATAAAACACAAAACAATTGAACAGCGTTAACGTGGTAGGCCTAAGAGAAGTCATTCTTATTTCTTAATGTCTATAAAGAAAGTTTGATTGCATTGTTTGAATTACAATGATTGTTCACATACTGATTCTAGGTCAGAAGTTGAATCATCACTATCACTTTCAGAGGAGTCGATTACAGCTTGAGACTTCCTTTTCACCATTCTTGTCGATGTTTACAAAAATCGACTAACCTCCGATTCTCTTAGCCTTCTTGGAACGATAGTCACCAAGAACGAATCTAGAAATAGGCGGGAAAAAACTTAAATGACGTATTCAGTTTGTACAATAAACAATTAATAATAATATAGTTCTTCCTTTTTTTATAAACATGGCATTTAAAAAAAATTTAAATTTAACAAAGAAAATTCCACTGATTTGCAAATACAATACTTTAATATAAAATGTTATAATATTTACCAATTTACAAAATAAACTGAATTATCTTTGTATTGTGCCTGCTTGTTGATAAAAGTAACCAAGTATTCTATTAGCAATTTTGATTTATCCTGAAGAGATATTTATATAGTTAGTCAAGTGTCACTAATTTATTTGCTCTGTTACTGAAGTTTAATAATTACAAACCTCAATTGTGAAGTAACATGACAAGTTTGAGTTCGTTGCTATAGCTACGATTTGTTTATGAAGTGTATTTTTGAGAATAATTATGGAAAAAGCATTTTTTTAAGGAGTAAAAAATTGAAACTCTGAATCTTTTTACTTTTTAAAATTGATTTTCTGTGCATTGCAAAAATTATTTTACAGGTCTTTTTGTTTTGTGGCATTTATCCAGATTTGGAAATCTATTTTGGAGTTTAATTTATGAAAATCAAATTTTCATGTCAAAATTAAGTCTCCAAAAATTTGATTAATTTTTATAAATATTTCTGATGACCAAAAAAATTATGATTAATTATAATTAATCATAATAGTATATCATTAACAATAAAAGAGTTGAAAAAATTTACAAATGTTAAATGATTAATAACTGTAAATGGCTGAATGTCATGTTATAGGCCAAATAATTGGTGCCAGTGGTTTCTCAAAGCAATCTTTATTTTGTAAGTGGCAAATACATCATGGGAATGGCTGGAAACTAATATCTGGTTTGAAAGAGGGGCAAACACAAATTGATACTCCTGAATTTCAAAATAAATCTTATTGGTGTCATCCTATTGATGTACATTTTGCAACCAAAGGACTTCAGGGATGGCCTAAAATTCATTTAGAAATATATCATCAGGATAAGTTTGGAAGAAGTGAATTATTTGGTTATGGATTTTTGCATGTGCCAGTGGTTCCAGGTTGTCATGAGATAATTTGTCCTACTTGGAGGCCTGTTGGTTCTTTTCGAGATGAAATAAATCAGTTTTTTCTAGGAGGAAGTTCACATTTGAAAAATATTGATGTAATATTTACTGGAAACGATCGCTTTCGGTTACAAACTGAAACAATGGGAAAAGTTTATTTAGAACTTGGAGTTATATTTAGACATTTTCATAAATATGGAATTGAATGGTGATTGTCCACAGATCTGATTCATACAAGTTATTATAATGAAAATCAGCATTTTCATATTTACTTTTCAAGTTCTTTTGGTTTTTGAAAAAACATTGTGCAAAGAAAATGCAGAAAATTATATGTCAAATCAACGGTATGAATGTAGAAGTGAACAGAACTACACAATGACAAGAAGTAAAAAGAGTGATTTAAGAGAATTTTTATTGGAATATAATTCTATTTCACAAAGCTCAAGTCACAATGAAAAATTTGATGTTAAAAAATCATTTTCAGACTTTAATGTTAGTGATGAAAATTATGATTTTAAAAACAAAATTAATTTCACTCATTTAATTCCTCTAAAGGAAAAGAAATCTGCAAATAATAATTCTTTAAAAAATGTTATTAACAAGAAAAAAAATATTGAAATTAATTTAAAATCAAAATCTATTGATGAACATGAAATGGAAGATGGAGAGGAAGGAAAAGTAACAATAAAAAATGACATCAATCCACAAATGCTGAATAATTTTACAATGTTTAATGAATTTACTATGAAAAATTTAATGACAAACAATACTGAAATTAATTTTCAAGGAGAAAAGAGTATTGAGCAGTCAATTATGACAAATAGCACTCTAACTGATATTGCTCATTTTCAAGCAAAAAAGATGTTTACAATGAAGGATTATAATGAAGTGTGTAATTGTGATTTGAAATTACATGAATGTGATATTAATTGTTGTTGTGATAATGACTGCAGTGTAGCTATGAAAAAAATTTTTACATCTTGTGAAAGTGTTGAAAATCATGTAAGTGCTAATAACTGTTATGATTCAAAGTTATTATTTAAAAATAATTTTAAAGATAAAATTAAAGAAAATGGAGGATTATTTTGTTTGTTGAAAAATAATTTAAATCCACAGTTATTATATAAAGAACAATCAATAATAGGAAGTGTAAAATCTTTTAAAAGTAATTTAATGAGTAAGAAATTATTTAGATTTTCTTCAAGGCAATTTGAAAAACCAAAGATACAGAAAAAACCATACAAAATTGGTGATTATTTATGGAATGTTGAAAAGAATGAATTAACCCCATTTGGTAAGAATATTAGTTTTTCTGACTGAAGGAAATCTTTTTTATTAATTAATTTTATTATTCTTGGATTGAGAGATGTTACAGAGAAATTATATATTTATAAAAATATAATGTTAATTTTCTTCTAGGAGTTCCACAACACATTGTTCATATGAAATGCAATTCAATGAGGAATATTCAATATTTAACTGATTATTTAACAAAATGTATACATTCAGTTCCAAAGAGTAAAAATGAGTGTGAAAATGCTATGGATTTGAAAATGTTTTCTTATTTAAAAAACATAAACATTATTAAATCACCTGATTTATTTGAAAAAAATA
Organism: Ricinus marginatus; assembly: GCA_028565995.1. Taxonomy (NCBI): domain Eukaryota; kingdom Metazoa; phylum Arthropoda; class Insecta; order Psocodea; family Ricinidae; genus Ricinus; species Ricinus marginatus. Next base: position 2,634,728 of record JAOWBB010000008.1, on the reverse strand, counting down.
ATTCATCTGATGATAATAAGGTAAATCTAGATTTTTAAAGATATTTTGATAACTTGAACCAATTTTTTACAGAATCAAATTCTTATTATTGATTGAAAGACTAATGCATGACATCTCTAAGATAATTATTTATTTAGGATGCATATTTTATATTACACTTTATATTGTTATTACATTTAAATGTTAAATCGATTTTCATTGCTTATTTTGTATGTGATAATGTAAAAATATTTTTTTTTCACAGTCATGTACCAATGAAATATGTGTTTCCATAGAACCGTATATTTGTCCTGAAGATCCAAATTTAAAGAATTGTGTTAAAGCTAAACCAAAGAAACCGGTTTGGAATAATAATGTTTGCGAAAATATTGTCACATCCGTTGAATATTACGTTTTTCATAATGGATCAGATGGAATTAAGGAAATGAGAGCACATTTTGTGCTGAACAATATTTCAAGTGTCAATAATAAGGAATTGATACAAAGCATAAAACTTAAATTTTTATGGGCCGAGTCAACAGAACATATTTTTGTAAGAAGCGGTAATCCTGGTTATCTTATCGGCAAACCCATAATGGCAGGCAAAAAAATATATTATAGCAATGAAACTGCCGGTTTGAAAAAGGAAGGTATACAAGTAAGTTTGGATTCAAAGCACTGGCTAACGGTGTTTGGCACAAAAGCTGGTATATGTTCAAATGATAATAGAAGAACGATAAATTTTGGAGAAAATGCCTTTTATAAATGTTCAATAATTTTAGAGAACTTCTATTTTTTTAAATCAAAATGCATAGATTTGCAAGAAATTGTATTCCATTTTTTGATAGGAGATGATTTTAAAGATATTAAACTGAACAATCGTTTCAATAAGTTTGTAGCCACTTTTGCTAATTCAAGAGCAGAAGATACCGGTGACTGGGTACAAATTGTAATCGATACACTTCCCATTACGTCTAATCAAGTTAATTTAATTTCGCATTTAGATTATTTTCTATGCAAAAATATCTTCATTGATTTATATATAGATGTAGCTTACACCAAAATAGGGTCTTTTGGGAAACCTCAGGCTAAAATATTAGGTGTTTACTTTCACTTCGGGCCACCTGCAGACATTATGTATTTTAAAAGTTATTTTGATAAATCTCATAAAACGGTTAAAATTTCAACATTCCTTCAATTTATAGACTTAACAAATGAAGCCGTAAAAGAATTTGCAGAACCTCCAGGATTTGAAGCGAAACTTCCTCATAATTTTTTTTATCCATTTTTCTCTGAAGGTTCACTTTCAAGACTTCCATTTTGTTTGCTCATTATGACGTTAGTTAACACTATTTTTATTTCATTAATTCAAAAAGCTTTCATCTCGTGAAAAATATATGAATTTAAGGCAACCAAGATGCGTTTATTTAAATTCGTCTCTAAGAAAAAATTGTTATATCACAAATCATAAGTCACTGGAGATTTTTAATTATCATCATTTATTTCAGAAATTAATTTTTATGCTTACTCTTATCAGTCCTAAAACTCTTTTAATTGAAGAATTGGTCCAAATCTAAAATTTTTAATTTTATTATGTTATCTGTGTAATTTTTATTCTCATACATATGGTATTTAGTTTTTTATATTCTTAAGATTTCATCATAATATTGTTCGCTTTTTTTTCACTTTAAAAAACAGTTTTGGGCTGTAATATGGATTTTATATTATGTAATTAATTATGCTTAATGAATCGCTAATCACCAACATTTTGAATTATTATAGCCTTTCAAAAATAATTTCATGCGATATTGAAATTTATAAGTTGAAAATAAAATCTAGTTCAGCCCGCAAAAGATTTTTTTCAAATTTGAATAAAATGATCTCCCATAGGTAAAAGTTTTGCTAAATTAAGTGCTAGTTTAATTTTATGTATTGTTTACTTATATTTGACTTTAATCTTCAAATGCTAAGTCAAATCTGTTTATGCATACTTTCATTTTCATAACATTATGATTAATTTCAAATAGGTTTTATATATATTCAGATATATAAAAACTATTGTAGATTGGATTGAATAAATAATAGAAGTGAAATATTATGGTAAAGATCAATATTATGGTAAATAAAAATAAAAACAGTTTATTATAATATCGATAAAAAATTTGAAGGAAAATTAAATTCTAAAATTATTTATTATTGTAAGGGTATTGAAGATTTTTATAATTTTTTACTTGGATACTAAAAGACGCTAAAAGATGATGCTCGGAATCCTAAAAAGATTAATTTTCCATATTTTAATGTCATGATTTTTTCATAAGATTAACTTAAAATATAATTTTATAATTATTAAGTTTTATTAAATTCTTTTACTTCCTGAAATCAATTTAAATATTTTGGTAAACATGTAGACGTCAAATTTGTGGTTGAGATAAGTAGACTAAAGCTTAGTAGTTAGTCGAATTTCATAAGTTTTACAGAGATGAAGTAATGTACGTTGTCGTCCCTTACTATTGGTTCTGATTTTAATCTCTAAAACCAACATTATGATAAAGTTTAAAATTTCCAATTCTTGACATTTTTCATTACAAATTTTTCTGCATGAAAGATTACAATCAATTTCAAGTGTCTACCACATCTTTAAAGTCTTAAAAAGCCTGCATGAAGGTTAAACTTGAATAGCTCGTACTCCGATTTATGAAATTCGGAATTTATAGCGATTTCTTGCTTTATCCAATTTTGAATTTTTAAAATTCAAACGAATTCCGAAACTGAACAATAGGTGAAACTAAAAAGCGGTTTTGATTTTCAATGGAACACCATCATCTGGCCCTCTGTAATTTATTTCGGTTAACACTTTCTCGAACGCTTAAAATATAGATGGAAAATAAATTCTGAATCAGGATGTAACTCTTCAATATTGTTATCTCCTTATTTCAGTAGTAGTTGAAATTCAGTAAAATATTGTGAATAGTAACAGCCTTGACGATGCAGTTTTTCAATAGGAAAACAACTTTTTTTTGTACAACTAAACGGCTACAATTCAGACAAAGGCAAAAAAATATGAAATAATAACTATCGGTTGGCGAGTGGAAAATAAAAATATTTTTGCTTTCCTTTCATCTAACATTTTAGCTCCGCCTTGAATCACACCAATCTTCGGAGTGATAAGTACATGAATTTACTCTATGAATTTATAACACCTACGACACAGTATTCATACGCATTGTTTGGATTAAATTAAAGTTAAGGCTTTTTATTTCGGAACATCTTCATAGTAATTTCGAAAATCAGCTCTGTTCAAACAAATGAACTTCAGTACAGTTTTAAACGCTTCAGTTTAAATTGCTAAATTTGTTACGATTTCGAAGAACTATTTGACTTTGAGCAGATCGGAATAAATTTTACTACCTAAGTATCAATATGGCGGACACTTGTTGGTTGTTGTTTTTAACAAGGTGAACGATAATTTTTTGTCGAGCTTTAGTGCCTTGTACACTCGCTTTTATCGTGATTTTTTTGAAATATTTTTTTACAGCCAACGCCTCTTACTATTTGCAACTAGTTATGCCTTTTCTCATGTTATGATAACATTTTTTTTTATTTGCGTTTCGGCCATCTAGGGACCACGCTAATTCCAACCGTTTTTTAGTCGGTTGAAAGACAGGATTTTTGGGGGTCAGCACTATTTCGCGCCTATATCAACGTACCACTTAATAAGGATTCTTTTTAGGAATGAAAAACAATGCCTAACCTTTCCCGGGACATCATTCGATACTGAATGACAAACACTGATGTAAACCCCCTTGCCCCTTTTCAAAACCTAGGGATGGATGAGTGGGTTAGAGCACCGCATCGAGAATCTCGAGATCGGAAGTTCGATTCCAGCTCTATAGCACTTTCTCTTTTCAAATTTCCCTACAGGGTTCGCAATTTTGGCAGTGCTATGGAGCTGGAATCGAACTTCCGATTTCGAGATTCTCGATGCGGTGCTCTAACCCACTCATCTATCCCTAGGTGATATGATAATGTGTTTTATCGGATTTTCAAATAGGCTTAGTGTTTTCTATTGTGTTCTACCTACCATGGGAAAAGTTCATAGAGTGCTTTAACTACAGAAGGCTTAAGCTGTAATGTTATATGGGTGCTTCAGTTGACTATTATGGATAATATGCCTCCAGGACTGGCAGAAAGGTGAGTGCATATATAACGTGTAAGAAAATTTAAACGTAGTTTGGATTACCTTGGATGCTGTCATTTCATGATGTCACCTTCTTTGTAGTTTTGAAGGGCTTGCCTCGAATTGAATTGAAATACAAAAATGATAAATAAACAAGAATATGATAAAATTCATTGACATTAGCTTTACTGAAGCTAAGAGAAGATTTGGATTAAAATTAGAAAATAAAATCGCCAATTTTTTTCTTTTAATGCAAATACAAAAATATTACAATACAAAGTAAATACAAACTATTTCAGTTGTGCACAGCTCATTAAAACTTTTGATTTACATATTTTTATTTTTAATTAGAATAGAGAACAGTTAATATATAACAATCTTCCTATCACATAATATAGAAAAACTGCATGTGAATATCCACCCATTTATTATATAGTTTTATGTATATATGTATCCAATTGTGACTATTTTAGCAAATGATTAAGCCATGTCACATTCTATAATGTCAATATTATGTTAATTCTTTTCAATTTTATTCATTTTTATCATAAAACTTTAAAAATTTAAATATGAAAAATTACTAAGCAAGTTTGTGCTTAGTGTTGTCATATAATGTTCTATGATTGAAAAATTAATTACATATTATAGAATAAGATAAAAAAATTAATATATATAAATTTCAGTAGCTATTTGAATGTGGATTTTGTAATCCATTTTGAAATGGATTCTTTTTTATAAATAATTAAATATGCCTTATAAAGTAAAAATGAAATATTTTTTAATGGCCTAGATAATACTTAGCTTAAAATAGTATTTTGTTAATATTTCTGTGAAATTATCAAGATTACATGAGCAAAAGTGTTAATAAATTTTATTTTAAATTACTTAGTTTAAACTTCTACTTTTAGGAGTCAGACTGGAGGAGGTACCTCAAATATATCCTCTTTTAGACGGTTAACCTCAACTCGTCCAGTTTCCACTACTAGTAATCTGGATGGCTCTAGTCTGGTACCCCACTTCCAAACAGTTGTTGTGATTGTCCATAAAGATGAGAATGGATATGGAATGAAAGTGTCTGGTGATAACCCAGTATATGTGCAGTCAGTTAAGGAAGGTTAGTTCTTAGATTAAAAAAACTTTAATTATCTTTTCCTTTATAATTAAATAAGAATAATTCATCATAAAAAGAATATTATATTGATTTTGATGTCAATAATACATATTAAAAATGAGTTATTTGAAGAAATAAATTTCATATAATTGTAAGTTAAAAATATTTTGTGATAAATATTTTTTATAATGTTTTGCATGTTTAAATTTTTTTTAACAAAAATGAAGAATATTAATTAGCGTTTTATTTTAATTTCTTAATCTCAAAATATTTTATATTATATCTTTTGATATTTAGCCATTAAGAAATGATTCACTATTTTATTATTTCTTCTTCTGATTTAATTATAATGAGGAATTTTATTGACCTAGTATCATTCAATTATCAAAGAATTTATTTTATTCATGGATGGTACAGCTTGCAGGACATGATTTCATAATTATTTAACTTTGAAGCTTTTGGGTCAAGCAAGGTTAGTTTCATTTGAATCTGCCAGACTTAATCATTAGCCTCATTTTCTTCATTCAGAATTTTTTTTTAATGTAACTGTGCCACTTATATTAATATACATTCCCTGATATTTAAAAATATGTGATAAAGACATTAATGTGTTTAAATAAATTATCTGTTAAAATAATTAGTGCGATTGAAATATTTGTCACTCAATACTTGTTAATGCTATTGATTATAATTTTGATGATATATTTCTGAATAATCAGTTAATTGTCCAGTTAATTGAAATCTTTAGCTCCAAAGATCTGTAATCAAGACAGAACCCATGTTCATATAGATATTTATAAAACATTATATTGCAATTAAATTAATTTATTTAAATAAAAATATATTTGATATATATTTATATATATCAGTATATATATATATTGTTATCAATTAGATATTATTTATATATATTTAAAAACTTTTAAAATTAAAAAAGGAATCAGGAATTAAATTTTTACAAAAAATGTAATTATCTTACAAAAGTTTTTTGACAGTTACTCTAACAAAATTTTATTAAGATATTTTGTTATCATCTAATTTTTTATCATCATCGTTATTATTATTATTGTTATGTTAGGAAATTATTTTGGGAAAGTATTGTAAACAATTATTGCAAGAAAATTAAATATTGAAAAAGTTCCATTGCAATATTGAGAAACATATTTATCAAATAAATACAATGAAGATTAGATTAATAAATTCTTTTCTTTTACAGGAGGAGCTGCAGAAAAAGCTGGCTTGCAATGTGGTGATATGATTATTAAAGTTAATGGAGAGAATGTAACTCAATCTACACATTTACAGGTTGTCAGTTTAATAAGAGGTAAGCCTTTTAATGATATGAAAAATTAAAAATAATTTAAATATTTAGTGTCTTAAAAATAAATTTTTATATATTCCGATGTAGTGAAAAAAATTGAACCAGGGTTAAGATAAACATTTAAAACAATCATTTTATAGTTAAAGTTAAAGCGATGAAAAGAATTAAGAAATATAATATTAAAGGGTTAAAAATTGTTTTTTAGTCGATCCATATAGCAATAAGGTTGAAGACCTAATATAATCTATCTAGTATTGTTTCTTGGATTTTTTCTACATTTACGGTCAAATTATAGTACGTTGTTATTTTCATGTGGTGCAGAATATTCTGGTTGATTAAAATAATTTTATATGTGTAGAGACTATTAAATTACTAGTTAAGTCAATTTCAACTCTTTCAAAGAGAATAGGTCAGTGTTCGCTGACCTTATATTCTGATCAGTCATGGATTCCTCATTTATTTCAATCTTTTCCTAGCGTTCTTCGAATGTCTTTAAATGATATAATTATAAGGGCAAAAAGTAAGGGAACGAGATCAGAGCTGTTAAATATATTACGTTTTTGAAATAAATTTAAAAATTCTTAAATTGGTTATTAAACTATAAAATACGCCATTATCTAGACAAAGATACATGAAGTAAGTTAACAAGATGAACTGATTGTAATGATAAAATGAAACCGAAAGTAGAAATGAATTTAATTTAGAGGTGCAGCACAGTAAATGAAGCTAAACCAAAATACGCAATGAACCAAATGGCAGACATTATTGCAAGAAGTTTTGAGCATAAATTTATTTGTAAATATATCGGATATTAATTTATGAAAAAAATTAAATGTGAAGTTCGAACTATGATTTTCCATAACAATGTCAATAAAATAATCGATAATAAATAAAAAATATATTTTAATTTTTCAGCATCTACTCATGTTGAACTTACTGTTCATCAAAACTCCAGAAATCAGGCCCCTAGAGCAGCTGGTATGACGTCGCCTTCATCTCATTCAAGGCTTTTTCATCCCCATTCTTCCACTGCTAGTAGAGTTAATGAAAGAATTACAGGACCTCAACCGGTAGATGTAAGTCTTAATTTTTTACATTTCATATGCCAAATGTATTTCCTCAATAAGCCAACTTTTATTTTTTTAGCATATGAAGATTTCTTTTGCATTCTTTTCGACAGAAAAGTCGAAATCTTTATGAAACATTATCATAAAGAAAGAACATTAGATATGCGCAATACTCTCTATTTTGAACAAAAATATTTATAAAAAAAATTCTTGTAATTTTTGGTCTAGTTGTCTTGTAGTCTTTTGATGAAAAATTTTTGCATATCATCATGACTTAAAAACTGAAATTCTCTGATGAATATCCTCTTAAGATCTTTCAAATCGTTTTAACGAGGAATAGTCACAAGTAAGAAAAGAAATATTACATTAAAATTATATAAGAAATATGAATTAAAAGAAATAAGAAAAAAAATTAATTAGAAATCTTTGCACCATTTTTATCACAAATAGTTCTTCGATTTAAATAACTTATGTTTTTATTTGTTTTAAAACCATTGGTATTCTTTATGATAATAAATGGTATACATGTGAACTCGATTTTGATAAAATGAATCTCTATTTGTCTTCCAATTTCTTTTGTGAATCATATTTGATTCTAATTGAGGATTATCGTTTATGTAAAAGACTTATTATATGTTAAAGTAGATTTGTAAACGAAATTCAAATGAAGAGTATAACAAGTGGTGCCGTTTGATACAAATTAGACTGAACATTTAAACAATATTGACTTGAACAAATAATTGAAAATAAATAGTTAATAAATGCGTTTTGTAGATCCACCTTGCGAAACAAATAAGCGCATTTACTTTGTTCTATATTTAAATACTAATACATCAATTTAATACTTTAATTTAGTTTTATCAAAATTTGGCGAAAATTACTGAAATATTCTTCACTTTTTCAGTAATCAATTAAATTGAAATTTTTGTTCAAGAATAGCTATAAGACATGTTTCACAGATGTAATTCAACTTGAATAGTTACTCTGTGTGTAGCATCTACCATATATATAATTGCTTACGTAAAAAAGTATTCAAATATATATTCTCTAAGGAATCGAATAATTATTCCATTATTCAATTCCCACTATAATTTGTTTTATACTTTTTTAATGTTTCTTAAAAATAATTTTTAATAGATAATTTTTCATTTACATGAGATGATTCTATAAAAATATTTTTTGTTTCACTGATTATGAATTGAATTGATATGATTGATTTGAGGATAATGTAAAATTTTGAAAATGTTTTGATTGATGAATAATTTTTTTTTTTTTTTTTTTTTTTTTAAAATGGAGCACAGGTTGAAAAATTACGTCAATTTGAATCACAACGAGTTCATACATTTAGACTGATGTTAGAAAAGGAGCAATTATTTGTGGATGCCCTGCGTTCACAGTTAGCAAAATGCGTTGATCCACAAAGCGAATCGAAGATACAACAAGAATTGAATGGAGCCATTCGACGTGTTAGTACATTGCAGGAGCAGTTGAAAAATTCAATCGGCCAAATTGAACAATCGGTAAGGCTTTGTAGACATGCATTAAAGACAGGCTTTTAATATATGCATACTTTTAAGAATTTTCTTGATTTTATTTAAAAAGAATCACATATTTTATGGTTGAAAGGATTATTTATGTTTTACTTCGATGTATTAAAATTATTTTTAGTTGCATGTGTAACGTTAAGAAAAATGCTGTAACATGGATAATATATATTTCATTAAGGCTTTTAATGTTTCAAAAGGAAATTTTAATACGTTTTCTGTCACTTGCTAATTGGCAATATCCGTTGATATTTACGATTATAGACAAGTATGATTGGACTTTTAGTGCCAATGGATTTTCGATTGGTTATCATTAAAAACCAGAATTTTGTTTCAGTGAATTGATTTCGATTTTTTATTTCGTTTTTTGAAATATTAAAGTATATAGATTTAATGAACAGATTTAAATCTTAACAGTATCGTGATCTTATATGGCGTTTTGTTAGACCTACCCTCATTTGATTAGAATTTATATTTTTGCGAATTGAACATTTGAATTTTTCGATATATCTCATGAAATATTGGTTCGGAAGTGATGAATTTCATAGAATATCCAGTATTATTTTGGTATAATTAAAAATAATCATAATAATTTAAAAAATTTTTCATTTTCACAAAGAAAATTTTTTATATGAAAAGAGATTTAATCATGTGAATTGGATATTATCATTTTTCTTTTTTATGAAAGAATAATGACTAATTTTTGAAATCAAAAAACAAAAAGTAATGTAAAATGTAATATTTGAGGGACGAAGGAATTTAATGGCATAGATCGAAACACGAAGTTATTTGAAATGAAATTTAAAAATCAAAAAAATGAAATTGTTAAAAATATACTAAAATATATGTATGAAATAGAAATTTTTAAAATCATTTTCTAATTTCATTTGATTGATATATATTGAACTAAAAATATTTTCTTAAATAGAAAAATATTTTCTAAATATATTGAACTAAAAATAATTTCTTTGATATTATTGAAAAAAAATATTTTCATAGTTCATAATTTTTAATATTGTTTATCATATGAATTTAGTTTTGACTATTTTGTTTTTTTAGAAGATTCATTCTCCTTTGTAACTGGGAAGAAGTTATTTTTTATTCAAATTTAAGAGTGAATATTGTAATGCATATTGCGGTTGGAACATAGCTTGAAGAGTGCATCTGTTTGAACCATCTAAAAAGAATCTAATCATTCATTAACTCTGTGTTTAAATGCAATCTATAATAAGGTTAACTTATGTTCAAGATAAAGGCAAATGAATAATATTTCTGTTTGCTAAATTTAGTTTTCCTCTTTTGAAGTTTATATTGAATATTAACACCAAATTAATATTTCGCTTTATTAACAAATTCGTGGTGTGTTTTTTTTTGCAGTATGCCTTTTCTCAGCTTATATCTCCCATAAATCCTTTTCCGATCCATACAATTTTGGAGGGAGAATGCGTAGATGATATTCCTCCAGCTTTACCAAAAAGAAATCGTTCCTTTCACTCCCTTAATTATCATCGTTCTCCCATCGGTGCAGGTCCTCCATTGCCTCCGAGATGCAATAACTTCCAAGTGCCTTCTAATAATGATGCTGCTTCCCTCTCTAACACGACGTTGGGTGGAATGGGAGACGCAAGCGCATTCCAGGTGAGTAAACGATGTAATTTAGCCAATAAAGCCTTTTAATTGAAAAATCTTGTTTCATACCTATAATTAAGTCCAATTATTAAACAAAAAAGCAAGATTTCAAAATGAAAATTTAATTTTAAATTTTTTACAACAATCATCCACATTTAAAATTATATATTTATACATTTTAACTATTCCTAACTGTCATACTAAAATTTATATTTTGAAAGACAAAGATTTTAAGTGATAATTACTTGAATTTGTTAATTATGTATTATTTCTCTACTGGCTAGTTGGTCAGGACGTGACGTTACCGAGACTTATGTCAAGAATTCAGTATTAATTTTTATCTTTTTTAAATTATGTAAATCACTCTTTCATTTGACTTTATTGTACATACAGACTGAACACTCTGATACCAGCAAATTTCCTATATTGCACAAGATAATTAAAAAATGATTCCTTGGTTAAATGGGGATAATATTGGGAGTAAAATAATTGTCTGACTTTTCCAGTTTACTATAAAGCCATAAAAATCTCAATCATTATTTGCTAAGTAATATATTTTCTTCAATTTTTGAATTAAATGCTGCCTTATTTGATTAATAGGTAATTGAAATAAAAAATTATAAATATTTATATGTAATGCGTAATGCTTATAAAGAGTAATATTACTTTTACGTTTCGAATCATATTTAATCCAGTGTAAGTTCATTAACATCATTAATTGCATTTATTTAAAAATATGTATATTATTAGTATATTTTTATTTATTACTTATACTGATGAAAACCTATTAAAGCAATATTTATTTTAATGCTGTTGCAATTTTTCAAAATAAAAAAAATATGCATTATATAAAATTTAATATAGAAATGAATAGATTTCAAATATTTAATGATAAATAATAAGGAAAATTTGATTTAAAGATAAAGCATAAAAATTTATTTCACCAATAAAATGTAGCTAGAGCTCGTAAAATGTAACATAAATGGAAATAAAAGTCTTATGGGAAATTAAGTTCTAGAATTGCCTGTTAAATTAATATTATTTTAATGCTGATTTTTGAAGCGTAATTTATTCTTAAGAATAAAGACTGTATTTCTCAAAACCTTTAAGTCCCGATAAGTTTACGTTTTTTGTCCAAGAAAAAGAAAGGAATAATATAATATATTTTAAATAACTTTAACAAAGATTTTTTTTTTAATTTTCAAAGCTTATTCTTTTTATTCAACACTGTCCCTTATTAAATGGCAAGTTTTTTATTCTTTGAATAATTACTATGAACCTTTAACTTTCCAAACAAACTCCGATTTGAACAATATTTTTCTTTCTCAAGATATAAAATAAAATTGAAAAATTTTATTTCAAAAGCTTCTAAGTTATGACGTGATAAACTTCTCCCGGTGTGCATCAAAAATCAAGGGTAAATTTAAAATAAGTCACATTAAAATTGAATATTCACTGTCAGATGTTAAATTAATACGCACAAATGCTTGCATCTATGCATTCCTTTTATCTCTTGAGAAATGATGACGTCGTAGGCAGGCAATTTAGATTTCTATGTTGATCAAGTAAAAACTTCATGAAAAGATGATCTTTGCAAAGAAATTACATAAATCCAGGACAAATCGATCTGTTAAATTTGATTTTTACTCATTTATCTGTTTCCAATTTACTCGGACAATTTGTCATTTTCGTTTGATGTTTAAGCCTGTTTTAATAGATTTTCCACTTTAAAATTAACTATGTGTGAAATGAGATAAAATATGATTTAAACATCTATTTTGATCATTTATATTAATGCATCCCACTTTTATCTTTATTTTTGAATTTTTAACATACAGAATGTTTTTATTAGAAAGAATTTAATGCCTTAAAATTTATAAAATGGAAAAATTTTCAATTTTGACAGTTAATGCTTATTTTTAAAATATTTACTTCTAATATTAAAATTAAGATTTTTTTTTGAACTTTTAGACATACGAAAATGAAATTTTAGCTCAGTGGATATAAAGTTTCTTTTATTTCGTAACAAAGAAACAAATTGGAATATGAAATAGCTTTCTATTTGAATTTCATTTTTCACTTTTCACTGATTAAAATTTAATTGTTTAAATATTGATGTTTTAATTTGTTTATTCTAGTTTTCTCTCTGTTATTACAGTTTAAATAGTTAGTACAGTTTAATTGTTATTACAGTTTGACCTACTGGAGGTCACTCATTTGAATTTTTTTAATTATTCCTCTTTTTAGATTTATATTACTAAAATGTTTTGCATGTGCACGATTTTGTACATCCTATTTCTATAATACCTTTTCTTTATCTATCCTATCAATTATAATAATACATTGAATCTAATATAATTAGACTATCTAAAAAATGTGCGAGTATTTCATTTTAAATCCATTTAATATAAAATTTTTTGTCTTTTCAGACTCCATCTCATACAATGTCTTTAGGGCATCATAGAACGAAATCCAATCTTGATCCTCTGGGTTCTCAGTCACATTCTCATAATGTAAGCCCTGCAGAAGCTTCAAAGAAACTCATCGCTTCAGAATCATTGCAGGATATATATAAAAGGTCCAAAAGTCATTCTTCTGCATGTGATGTCGACTCTCCTCATGAGTCACCTTCCGGGACTCCACCTCCACCTTATAGGGGATTGATAGGTAAGAAAAACTTATGGTAAAAGAAACTAAAATTTGACTTAATGTAGTAAAATTTAATTTTTAATAATACCAATCAAAACTGTTATTATAAATAGCAGGTTCTTTAATCCGTATGATTCAGTTTTTTGATTCTGCAATTCCTGTATATATAATAAAAAATTCATTCAATATTGTTCACCTTTACTCTTCTAAAACTTCCTTGTTTCTCCTTTTTTGTATTATTCGGTTTTTTATTTTGTATTATTCGATTATTTATTTTTGTATTATTTCGATTTGCATTTACCATATCTTAAAATTCTTGTATATGATTTCAGTTTTTCCCTTTTCTTTTTTTTATAGAAGAAATAAAAAAAAGCATTTAACCGATTCTCTTTATTTCATTGTGTTATAATCAATATATATAATTATTTGTGATAGATTTTTAGTTTTCTTTCATCTTTATCTTGAACCACCTATATTTTTACTCTAACAGCAAAACAAAGTTGTTCATTAATTAAATTATTTGGTGAATATCATATTCACCTATATTTCATAAAGTTATTTGGTGAATAATTCAGTAAGTTTTGAGTTGTGATCATTCGTACTGGAAGATCAATTTTTGGGGTGTGAAACTTAGAAGCAAATGGCAAATAAAAAAATCTTTAAATATGGCGGTCATGAAGGAGAAAAAATAAAATAAATACTACTATTATAGATGATAATAATACCGTGGAAGATGAAGTACAATTTCGTTATCACGGGGATCAAACACCTGATGTTTCGCCTATGCGAGGAAGTAGTGTTCCTCATTCTAGCACTCCTCTATTGCAGAATATTATGTCAATGGAAGAGGATGATACCTCAGATCAGGAACTGGTAAATATATTATTGTTATTGTATAAAAAAATCAAATTTAAATTTGGTTAAAATTTTTCTCGGTTAATGAAAATTAAAATCATCAATCTTCCGCTTATTTACATTTATTTACCTTCACATTGTAGGGTCATTTGGAAGATCATGGACCATTCAAAAGTCTGACTAAGCTTTGGCAGCATCAGGCACATTTAGCTGTGTTTATGAATTACTTAATGTGCAACAGTGATCCATCCAGTTTGGTAGGCATTTTTATCTTTGAATTCCATTGTTCTTTTTCTTAATTTTATTTTCTTTTTATTTGTTATACTTGCGATTATTTATTAATTTGGAAAAATATCAAAATTTATAAATTTGTTTTTGAAAAATTTTGTTTTTGTTAAAAATTTAAAATTTTGTTTTTGAAAAAAAAAATAGTATTTATATATCTAGCATTAAAATTCTTCATCATATTAAAGAAAAAAATATTTTATGAACTTTATGATCTGTTAAAAATCAAGCCATATTAATATTAACAATCAGTTAACTTTTGTGAAATGAAAATTAAGAATGCTTTCGGTTATTATCGCTTTCTATAATAAATCTTACATTTTTTGCAAAACATTTCTATTAAAGTATAGTTTTATAGAGTTTGAAGTTTAGTTGCATTTTTTTTAGTTATTTTATTTGGTTACTGATTTGTACAAAGAAGGGAACGGTAAAGAAATGAAAAAGTGGGCTTATGAAATTCATTCAAGTTTTCTTGTGCCCGGCGCACCCCTTCGCCTAAACAACGTCGACGAAAATTGTGCTCGTGAAATAGATGATGTACTACTAAAAGAATCCGACAAAGAAGAAATTCTTAGAAGGGTAATTTCGATTAATTTTGTTTTTGATTTTATTAGGAATGAATGACTAATAGAGTGTATTCCAAATTTTTATTAGTAGATTATAAGAAAATATCAGATTATATTTTTAAAAATTCAGAATTAAATAAATCGCATAAAAATTTTATTTCAGATATTTTGGAAAGCTCGAATAAAAGCGAGAGAAGAATTAAATGAACAACTTGCTGATTTTCAGCAGAAGCTTACTGCGGGATTGGGCACTTTATTTGGTCCAAGTGATGCATCTCTCGATGAGAGCATTCACGATAAAAATAAGGAAATGAAAATTGTCGAAAGTATTCTACTACCAAAGATGGAAAGTTATATGTTAGTTTTATTTTTCAATTAATAAAAAATTTTTGTAAAAAATAAAATATTAATTTCTTAGATTTAAAATGTGACTTTTTTACTTTATAAATTTTATTTTCTATTTTCATTCATATTCTGTACATTATATTTTGCTCACGGCAAACATTTTATCTTTTTTTGGCAGGGAAGATATAGAGAAAGATAATGTTGATATGCGTCGATTTACTACTGCTGCGGCTTTAGGTACCATTCTTGGAAAAGTGTTCGGTTTACGAGGACCTCATGCAAGTTCTATCCTAGACAGGTGTCCAACTTTTATTTCTAAAGATAAAAGCTTAAAAGCCAAACTCTTAATCGGTAAATCTCGTAAATTGACTGTACGAGGACATCACTTTGTTGCTCATCAATATTATACTGTCACCTACTGTAATCATTGCCAACTTATTATTTGGGGAATTGGACCGCAGGGTTATCAGTGTACAAGTAGGTATAAAAAAAATTTATTTTTAATTAAATTGATATGAACAGAAATTAGATTTTAAAATGAATTATATAAATAATTAAAACTAAATTCTCAGAGCCGTATCTTATTTAAAAGGGGAAATATCTGTTTACTATGTTTTAAAATTGTAGATGTGAAACGCTATTATTTTTTTTCTAAGCCATTAGTGATACATTTCAGATTGTAATCTTAATGTTCATCGACATAATTGTGTTCGAATTGTCGAGGAAAATTGTCCAGGTCCAATAACAAAGAAGGATAGAGGTGACAATCGGATCAGTAAACTTATGGAAAAAATCCGTCCTGAAAGAGAAGCTAGAAGAAAGCCAACTTCTCTTAATGTTAACCATAGTAAGTGCATTATTTACAATTCTTTTTAAAAAATATATAATGTTATTTATTTTACAAAACTGTGACAAACTATTATTAAAAGGTTATTTTATTACCGTAATAAATATTTTTAAGCTTTGGTTAATAAAAATTTTGTTTTATATTTAAATAATAATTTCTAAATAATTATAGAAAATATGTGAATATAGCATATGGTGAATATTGATATGAGTAACATTGTATTCACCTAAAAATATGTTAATGTTTAATTTAAATATTTATATCAATTTATTTAATAGGCTGAGAATGAAAAACTCAAAAAATTTTTTCGGTAAGAAGGTAATAATTCATTTAATTAATAAAAAATTTCTTTTCCATGCTGCAAGATGTGAAATATTTTACTCTTCCCGCTTTTCAAAATCATGGTAATTTTATGTTATTTTAGCTTACTTTAAAAACTATTTTCAAATAACTATATAATAAATTAACAAATAAAACATAATTAAAACAAATAACTATATTAATAAATTCTAATTTTCGAATGTGTTCTAATGAAGTAACAGATTTCTCAGGATCACACTTTATGGTGCTGTGAATTTAAATATTTTGTCTCGTTTCAGAAATAATATTATTTATAGCTCATACTTCTTGATTTTCCTTATTATTGTCTAATTAATTAATGCAACTTAAATGAAATAATTTATAGGTGATCGCGGCAAAAGGCATTCTGAAGAAAAAGAAGATTCTCTTGGAATTTCTGACATCGATTCAATCGGTAAGTTTTGCGTTTTTTTTACCTTTTAATTTTCAGTGATATCTACTTTTCATGATAAACATAAATTTCTTTTCATTGTTGTAACGCAGCGACGATCCGAACTCATTTTTCTATTTATATTTATTAACCCTTAAAACTATTTTTTACAACTTTTCGGACTTAGTTACTCCATAATTAGTAAAAATTTGACAGTATTAAAAAATAAAAATCAAGCAAAAGAATACTATATTTCAGAAATACAGAAGAATAGTTTCTTGTGTAATATGTTTGTCGAGTATCATATATTTTTAATATTTAACTTTTTAAAAGTAGTTTATTTGATTTTATTGTACATTATGTACAGAAATATATTTTAGAAAAAATTACTAATAGGAAATTAGTTTTATCTACGTCATAATAATTGATCCAGTTTTTTTAATTGTTAATTAAAATTTTAAAATTAATCAAAATTGTATTTTATTATTCAAAAATAAAAACGATTACAGTTTTTGATATGCAAACAAAAATTTAGAATCATTGAATCAAAAAATCATTAGATTCAAGATTTTATATCGACTGAGAAATTGATTTTATATATTCATGGAGCAAGTTTAAAATAAGAGAGCAATGAAGGGGATTTTTATTCGGTATAAAATAAATATCGGATTTTTTTCAAATTAATAATTTGTTGAGATCGAAGAATATATCCAGTTGTGTTAAGCGATTTTCAAATACCATTGAATTTGGCTGTCCATGTGATTGTTGAGAAAACCTTTTAGGTTTTGAAATAGAAGGTTTTTTTGAAATAGAAATAAAAGAGACAGATGCAATGGCAAATGCTCATGATAACGGTGATACTGAATGAGATGTTTTACAGATTTTTTGAAACGAATCCAAACATATCGAGAATAAAATCAAAGCCCAACTAATGTTTCTAACTAAAATTTTAATAGAAAGTTATGTTAATTAAAAGTTATCCTTATTTTCACTCAAATTTTATATTAATTTTTACAATAACTACATGTTTTGTTATTAAAAAAGAATTTTTTTTAAATTGGAAATAATAAATTTTAGTAAGTAGGAAAGTTTTCAAATTTAAAAGGCTATAAAATTCTGTGATTATCATGATATTGATTTGAAGGTGTAATAGTTTAAACGTTAAAGTAAATTCTATTATTTTCATTTTAACCTGATAATTAGTAATAAACGAATTACATTACGATGTCACTTTAAAAATGGTAATTTTAACGCAATTTTCGAAGAGGACAGGCTGTCAAACATACGAAAATCTTGCGGTAAATCTTTAGGATTATATACAACCTTTTTTGCTTTTATATCATATCTAACTTCCTCATAACAGTGAGAGAGTCACTATCATTTACATTAAATAATCAGGCTGAAACGTATATGCTGTAGATTCGAATTCAATCACATTTTTATTATTTTTGCAAAAGAACTCGGTCTGTTTGATTTGTAATTTTTGACAGTAAAACCTGATAACTTTATTAGTTAAAAAAAGGATGTAAAGAATTATTATTTTAAATGATTTTGTAAGAAATTTGGTAGATTTTATTTTGATTTAATAATTATTTTTCTTTAAATTCCGTTCCTGAATTCTTAAAAGAAAGAAATAAAATCTCATGCATTTATGAAATATTGATTTCGAATTTTCGTTTCTTCTATTATTTTACATTGAATATCTAATTTTTTATACTAAAGTATACTAAATTAGCGCCAGTTTTAATCTCTTTAAATTGCATTAAATTTTGATTAATAGTGATAAATATTAGTCGCTAAGCTATGAATTGGAAGCACTTTGTTGAATTGGTCAACGGGCCAAAGTTTTAGTCCATCAGAATGAGGATGAGAAAATTGCGATGGCGCCAGAATCTAATATTTTAACCTCCATTTAATGCTAGCGGTTTTACTATAGTTCCTTCCTTCGGTTCGATTAGCAAAACCTGTGTAGTTTTCTTATTATTTTCTGTAATCCCATTCAGAAAAATTTTTTAAACATGATTGAAAAATCTTACTTTAATGGGTAAAAAAAATTTTACACCAAAATAGACCACAGATTTTTCAAAATTTTATAATAAATTTCCTAGTTTGTTTTTTTATTGTTTTGAGTTGTAGAAGGAAAACTTTAGTGATTGAATTTATGGTTTAATTTTTACGAAATGTCCTTCAGATTCTGCTGTTTTTTTTTAATGATGATTTAAGATTTTACTTCAGTCGCACTTTTATATTTGAATCTTTGGCTTGACAAATGTTATGACCAATAGTTTGTGTAAAAACATTATTACTAACTCACCTAACGACATAAGTATGATAAATAAATAATTGTTGAAATAGTAATATTTTTGTTTCGCCTGATTAAAACATAAAAATACCTTTTTTACATTTATATGGTTCATAGATTACAGTATGCGGTGTTCAAGGAGAATATATGAGTCATCTTTAGTATCGCGGCACCGGTAAAAAAAGTAGTTTAGTTTATGTAGCGAGTAAAAAAGATTTACATTGATAGATCTACTACTATTTTACTGACATTTGCAGTCAGTCTTCATTGCCAAGCATATGTTTTCTCTAAATAATTCTAAGAATTAGTTTCAAATTACTGCAAAAATGATTTAGAGAAATCTTTTGTTTGCACTGGCATCAGCATTTCATTATATTAGTATAATGGAATTCTATAATGATTTTATTGTTCACCACTAATTGAATAAGTAGTTAATAAATTCATTTAATTTCAAAAATTTTCTCTATTTTTCTTTTGTGCATGATTCCAGAAAAGTTATAAGGTCTGCTGATTTGTATAGATATATTAATAAGATCATTAGAATTAAGTCACCTTCTTTGACTTTTACTCTTTGTAAGTTGTTCTTTACATGGTCAGAAATTGGGTGTTAAAAAATTAATCTTTTTTGTTTGAAACTTTTATTTTGCATGAAATTGAATTTTAAGGGAAATCAAAAAAATATATGTTTATATAAAATGACAATGTATTTCAATAAATTTAATATTTTCTTAGGCATTGTTAATAATAATTTTGGCGTTATTTTATTTTCTCGATGGAGAATAAATCATAGTTTTAATTCTATTCTATTTTACAATATCTGCCTTGGGTTTTTCCATTCTAATCGTTGATCACTCTAATTCTAAACTCATTAAAGAAACTAATAATTCTGGAAGTTAGCAAAACATTAGGAACATGCTGATTGCATAACCAAGAATTTAAATGATAAACTTTGATGGAAGCCAGCATTTGTTGCAATAATCATTTTTCATTCATAAGTAGTATATTTATTCTTTTCAGATAAAGTGATATATTATAAAAATATATTATAGTACAATTTCATGAATATTTTTAATAGGATTTTAGTGGAAATTATTTCGAAAGATTTGAAAATTGAATTGTAGAAAAATCATCTTAACTAATCAATTATTTAGAAAATTAATAAGCTCATATACCACGTTATATTCTGAAATAATGATTTAAATGATGTCTTAAAAATAAAATAAAAAGTTTAACTGTGTTGTTAAAAATACAAAAAATAAAAATATTCATTCAATTAAAAAACTTCTATTATTAAGCTTGATTTCTGTTATTATGAAAGATCAATTAAATTCAATAAAAAAAATCTCATTTGTTTTTGTTTCAATTTTTAATGTAAAATAATGTGAATTGAACGTATTCGAATCAAAAACATGAATTTAATTTGCCTCATAGTTGTATCTTTAGCTCTGATAAAAAGAAAAACTAAATTTAAAATCAAGTTCAAGGTTTACTTAGTTTAAATAATCACCACAACAGTAGAGACATATTTGCTCCATTGCCAATATAAATGTTACGATAATTCTTGATCACGAGCATCCAATTTTCCATTTTAAAATTTTTGTAATTTCTTTTGTCAAAGAGGAAATTAAGGTTTAACTATTAATAATTGTCTTAATTTTTTTTCTTTGACTTTTGCTGTGTAATCATGAAAATTAAGGAAAGAGATATGGAACAAAAGTTTTATTATCTGGATTAAATTACATTAAAATTAATCTCATTATAAATTGTTTTTTTATATACATTTTTATTTCAGAAAGTTAATTGCTCATTCTTTAGGTGTGTGTAAATTTCGAAGGAATTGACAATTTTTATCTTCATAAAATATATTGTGTTTCATTTCGAAGATGTTCATTAATTTCAAGTTTTATCTAATTTAACATAACTATTTTTTTTGCCAAATTTTATAAGTATTTTTAATTTTTTAAATTAAAAGATAAATAGCCGTGGATTTCCTTGTGAAATTTTTTATTGTAAAATTTTTCAAAAAAGATATTGATGAATCTAAAATATATGAGTAATCCAGGTTTATAAAATTTTATAGATAACGGGCAATATCTTGCTGCATTGGCCTAAAAATTCATTTTACGTAAAAAAAAGTGAATTATTTTGTAACTCTAAATCAGTATAATGAAGTTATTAACTCGATGAATTTAGTATGTTGACCTAGTAATAGTTGTGCCTTGTGATATATAGGATGGCATCAATCCCTAGTTATTCTTTTAAGTACTTCAATTCTAATTTTATATTGTAACTTAATGTTTTTAAAACTTAATGGAGTATTTGATTTTATATTAAATTTTTCCATTATTTGCATTGGATTATTATAGTGATGTCAGTGCTTATGTGCGAATTAGATAATCAGTTTAATAGTACATGCCTTATTCAAAATAAAAACTAACTTGTGAATCTGAAAAAACAAGTATTTTAATACTACTCTAAGGAATCATATTCAAATTCCTCAACATCATCTGTCTTTCGTTTTCAAATAACTCAACAAATGATAATTAAATGGAACAATATAAAAATTTCAAATTGACACAATTAAACAAATTTACAATTTATAAAATAAATTTTTATCAAAAAAATCTACTGAATGAAATTTTTAAGAGCGCTTGTTTCATTTCTTATCAGTGCCAACGCATATTATGTTGAATGATTTTTTTAAAAAAGCTATATTTCAATATTTCTTTCAAATTGTCACTAATCACCTCATTTTGATTCTAAAGAATCTTGATTGTAAACAGGAAATTATTTCTAGTTTTTTAGCATTTTAGTATTAGACTTTTCATTTTAAATAATTCTGATTTTCAAAGTTTTTCACTTTTCAACTTCTTTATAACTGACAATAAACAATAATAATTAAATAGTAAACGTTTTAATTTTTCATTTTTTTTTCAAAAATTATTAATACGATAAAAATATGGATATATTAAAGGAAAATATAACCCGAATGAATTAATATTTCAAGAAATTGTTTGTATGAAAATGTTTTTATATACATATAATGAGGAATGTTTTAATATATATATATAGAAAAATAAATAATTTATGAAGAAGAGCACTATAAATGTATGGCTGTTATCTATTTCTATATGGAACATAATGGTCCTTTTGTAAGGACTGTATCGCTGAAAAGAAGTAGCAGCTTTAAAAAGCTCTTGAAACTTCCACTGTGGGGAACAGGTAGGGCATTTACGGTTTTACGAGTTGTTTTGCATTATTCATTGCTCTTACTTTGTGCCTTGAATTATTCAATCATTTTTCCAATTAATTATAAAGTTTTTAATTAGGTATGGCTAAATTTTTTCTATAAGTTTCAGTGTTTTGTTTTCAAAATACTTCTGTTTTGCTTAGACATCATTCATTTTATGAAATAAAATATCTCAACTTATATTTTAAAAAATTTCATAATTTTATTTTGAATTGTTGAATCAGTTTTAAGTGATATATATTATGAAAGAAATAAACATTTTGAATCTTTTTGCTTACTAAAAAAGGCAAGAAACAAATAAGATTATTTTTAGGGATCTTATTGAAGTAAGGCAGCCCCATAATCGATGAAAAAGCTGAATTTGGTTATTTCTCCTTTCTTTATTCTTGCTTTTTATTGATCTCATTTTTTTGAAACATCAGCTTTTCTTCCACAATCTTAATACTTTGATTTTTAAGGCTTGAAAAAGAAATGTTTATTCTTTTTGTCAACTCAGTATCAAATTTAGTCGTTCTTATAAAAATTTTCTTTACTTTCCACAATAAACGAATAAAATTTAAAGTTTTTTGGCATATGTGTTTTGATATTTTTTGTAGTATGTTATTGTAAGAACTCTAGTTATATTATTGCATCATATATTCAAGATATAAACTTGAGATGTGATTATTGACGTAATTTTATTTTAAAATATGCTTTTCATTGTAACATCTTTTTCTTATAGTTGAGCGTCAAAAATATTTTATCTTTATCATTAATTTAAAAATGTACTTTGCGCAGAAAAATAACTCATTCATTAATGTTGATAAACAAATATTAATAAATAAGACTTTATTTCTTATGAAGAAACTTAGGAATTTAGTATATATATATGTGCACAGGAACTGTTTGGAAGTTCAACAATATTGTGCATGTTTGAGAGAAATTTGAATAAAAAAATAAATTTAGAAAATGTGATTTTCAAAACAATTTTTTAAATTTTATTTTATTTTCTCCCTGACAGTACAGATTTCATTATATTATATGGTTCATATGTAGAAAATTTTGATTCGACCTTCATAAGTTCTGTACCTTGAATGGATTTCTGAATTATCTTTTAAAAGATAAAGTTTTTATGAAAAATGTTAAAGGAGAATGTGCTCCATACAGTACTTATCCGCAGTGACATTTCAGATAAATTTTATCAATGGGTAATGCGAATATTTTCCGCTAGAAGATGCTTTCTTCGGGTTTTCTAATGCTTTAGGTGCATATTTGCCTTCGAATTCTGAGGTTTTCTTTTTGAAAAATAAAGTTACTCCATGGATCTCTAATGCAATGTTTAATTTTGGTTCGTGCTTCTCTCAAATCTTTTTTCCTTTTTTTACCTTTATTTTCACGTTCTACACCATTGTATTAGATTTTCAAATTGTTCATTTTGGTACTGAAGTACATCTTTTTTCTTAATTTGTTGTTTTTGCTAATAATGAAAGTATAGCTTAAGCATTTACTACATTGAAATTTTCATTTCATTAACAATGTTAATGACTTTCAATTATTTTACCTTAAAAAATTAAGTTATATTTAAGATTCTCATATTTATAGCCTATTTAAAGATATACAATTAAAATGAATTGAATTGAAAAGAATAGAAGTTTAAAGAAAACAAAAAGTTTATATGGTGAATATCGGTTATAGATTGAAAAGAGAATTATCTACTCAAAATATATGATTTTATATATTTTGATCACAGTTTTAATATATTTTTTTAGATTTTTTGAAGAAGCTCAAATTGCTGACTGAATTCTTATTGTCTCACTGTCATTATTATTGTTAATTCTCTACATAATTATTTTCATATTCTGTCCCCTGTCTCTCACATAGCATTCAAGAAAATCTTAAATATTATATAAATTAATTTATGTTAATGATAAGTTAATTTTGCCAAAGACATTTAGTTAAAATTTGAAAATTTAACCAAGCATTTTATTATTTTTATTTCATATTTTAAACGAATATTTAAAAAGCACGGAATCTGCTTTGATTCGTTTTATCTGATATAGATACATTCAAATAAAAGGAGTCAAGATTGAATATTTTTAAATTTTACAAGGCTATTAATTATTGTTTTGCTACTCTTTTTCCATTTTATTATTTATTATCGTATAATGAAGAACAAATGTTTGAAAATAAATTGAAAAAATGTTCTTGATTAACCTTTAAGATTTTTATTTGATTTAGTGATACTATTGGCGCCTTAAGTCCCTGTTTGACAACTATAAAGCGTTTAGACTTTCGATTATGCTTTTCAAATTTCCAAAGTTTATAAGAAAAATTCTTAAAATATTTTTAAAAATTCTTGAAAATATATTCATTAGCTATTGCAGGTTTGTATTGCAATTGAAATTATATGTTAGGAATATTCATTACATGACTACCTTATTTATGTATATAAATAATTTTATATAGATAAATCTTAATAATATAAACAGTGAAAGCAAAGTTCTCGAAATTTATTTGTTGCTCTATGTATTTTTAAAATATTTGTTGAATCTTTTATTGATTGAAGTCCCCTGATATGTAGCTTTACGGTAATACGCCATATATTTTTACTTCGCATCATAATTCGGCTGGCCGTTCTTTTCCATGATTCGCATTATAAAAGAAGGTTATATAAAAACGAAATAAAGTACCTATTTTTTCTTTTATATGAAAACAGAAATATTGATCAATACCATCCATTCTCTTTAAAAGGTTATGAGGAAGATTTTCAATTATTTCCAGTTATTGAGGAGAATTTTCCAATTATTGACATGTTATGCGGGAGAAATGAATAATTGTGGTCCCTCACTTAAGCCAAACTTATTGGTTAATCAATAATTCTTTGATTTTTTAAGAAGCAATCCAAATTATATTCATGTAATTAAATACTTTTAAATTTTTAACAGTGATTGAAGAGCGATAAATTTTACAAGTATTTCTAGTGAAATGGTTTTTAAATTTTGATGAATTAAAATAAGCGAATTTAGCTCTAAAATTTAAAAATTCAGTCGAGGATGTTAAAGTTTGGAGAACGGAAGTCTCACAGTCATACATAGAGATGTAAGATATGCCTGTTATAAGACATTTTTATAGAAAAGTGTGCGAGCTTTAGTTGATTAATACACATATTGATAAAATGTGAAACTTTTTACTTTTATTTTGAATTTTTCGGTAGAATAAGTGTGTGTTGGAATTTTTTTAATAAGTAAAAATTTAGATCTTTAGTTTGGTTTTATGAATTATCTTAACATTTT
The DNA here is from genome assembly GCA_028565995.1 of Ricinus marginatus. Taxonomy (NCBI): domain Eukaryota; kingdom Metazoa; phylum Arthropoda; class Insecta; order Psocodea; family Ricinidae; genus Ricinus; species Ricinus marginatus. The sequence goes on along the minus strand of JAOWBB010000008.1, from coordinate 2,608,799 downwards.
AGATTTGTTTAATAAACTCAGTTTAAACTAATGAGGTCATTAATTTGGCATTATCATTACTGGAAAATTGACTAGAATTTGTCTGCAATTGTAATCCAAGTGAAAAATCATTATCCCATCTGCTTTAAAAAGTGTATTAAAAAAACAGATAATAGTGCTTATGTTGATAAAATTGGGTATAAGATCGAATCCTTTCATTTGTCTGAGCAGGTTATAATTTCGGACTTTTCACTTCCATGAGAACAGCGCCATTAATGCAATTATAATATTTTCCCCAGTGGTTATTAAGGTATAAATTTTTTTCGATTTTCATTTTATTGCAACATATTGCATCAAGAGAATCAAACGGGAGAATGTTCAAGTAAAAGCACAAAATGCTTCTGATAAAAGTCAGTGATGGTATTTCTTTTATAAAACCTGTTGAAGTTCAAAATTAGATATTTTTTTATCTCTATTATTTTTGTATTCTTTTAAAATCTCCATCAATGCCCATCATTTGTTGTTGACTCCATGGAAAAATTATTTTTAAATGATCGCAGTCTAAATAACTTTTTAAAAAGGCTGATTAAGAAAGTTCAAACTGAAACTTTGTAATTCGATGCTAAATACATGCGAACAATATCTATGCTAACACATGCGAAAAAATATTCTGTCTTATTAGCAAATGATATTTATATGATATGATTGTTGGCAAAAATACCATTTACCATCAAAATACATATGTTACTATAACCTTGATGGACTGTTCGAAACGAAATCTGGCATGGAAAATCAGATAATTTTGTACGGTTTGTTACAACTTTAATCCATCATTTACACAGCATTGAAGAATTTCGAAAACTCGAAACAAAGTTTGACATTTACGGCAGTTTAACTTTGAATTAAAAGTTGCGAAAGGTGTGAATACAGATTTTCACAATGCTTTTTTAAAACGATCTGCTTTCTTCACTCATTCAAAATTGATTTTCTGAAATTTTTAGTCCCTCATAAATTTTTAGTATATTTATAGCAAAAAGCAAATGTTTATGTATATATATATTGCTAAGCAATAAATTTCTCAATTTCAAATTTTAATTTGTTTCGTCTATTGATTTGATTGTTCTAAATTTTTGAATAAGATACCCTGTTAAAAAATTGTCTTAGCCAAATTTTTCTTGATAAAAAAAATATATAAATCAATATTTTATATTTTCGGTCATAAGTTAAAGCAAATTAGATTTTTAGGATAGTTACTTTAAGAAAAGATAAAGATTCATTTATTTAGAACAATACCTATGGGATAGAAATTTGCTGGCGTTTTCTGTAGATGTTCTTTTAATGTTTCAATAATTCAGTGTCTTATGCTCTTAATAACTATGTTTATAACTGAATCTTTAATTCCATTTCTTTTTTTGAGGAATAAACATGAGCTATTAGACTGTATTTTTTTCCAACATTAATTATGACATTGCAGTTCTGTAATCTGATTCCAAGGGAAAAAATTTTAATATCATACATAAATTATTATGTTTTATAAAATTTTTTTTGAAGAACCCCATAGTCAGATCGAGAAGATAATGATTTTCGGTATCAATATATTTGGCAACTTAGAGGCTACGGGCATTATGTGTGATTATAGCATTATGTGACTATGAGGTACGGAGCAAATAGGAGATTTGGATGGAGGTACGGAGATTGTAGGAGATTTAAGGTATAGAATGAAAGGAAAAACGAATGAAAAGAGAAATTTATTGTTTTGCTATTGTTATTATGAGTGCTAATCTGCAGATTTTCAGCCAAATGAATCGCCAATTTCCATATTAATAATAATAGATGTTACTAAATTAAAATAATTTTTATATAATTATAATAATAGTAATTACTAATCATTTAGAAATATCATATATTATGTGGTTTATGACGACCGTTACAGATTATTTCCAAGTTATTAAAGCAAGGGAGAAGGTTTATTTAATCTCCTGTTAGTCCTGTTAGTTTAGGAATTTTCTGTTAATTCAGCAAGTTCTTAGTGCAAATGGCCTTCTGTGCTTATGTTTGCGTGAATTCGGGTATCCTAAGTTTTATAGGTGTCGAATAAGTGACTTGCCTGTAATGTCAATAGATTATATAATATACGAGAAGATGAGGATTTTGTTCTGTTCCCATAATTGTCTATTGTTAAGGAGAGATAGTTAATTTCTCTGCTCTTTTTAACTCTACTTTGAATGTAATTAAAGGTTGAGATTTCTAATTTTGTTGTTTTTGTCCACTAATGTTGTGTTCAATCTGTTATATCGTCCGTTTTCAATAAGTAATGTTATACACTAGTATTGTTTCATGAAGATGTTTTTAAGGATTAGTTAGAAATTGGATTTATAGTGTGAGGCTTATTCGGTGGTGAAATTGTGTTATATTATAACCTCTTGGTGGATTATTCGTGTTGTATCATGTTTATCCGTATAATCAGTGGCAGGGGCTAATTTGTCTATGATTATATCCATTTTTTCAGGATCTTGTATGCATTTTCTGTCTTGCCGCTCTGAATTCATTATGAATTCTATGTGATTATGTTTCGATATTCGAATATGTTCGTTCGGTACATATTTTAAGTTGTTGGAATTTTTCTGTTTAATAGCATTGTATGATTGAGTCTGTTTAGTTCTTCGATGTTTATTTTGGTCCATTTTATTATGTCGAGGGAGTATATTAGAAGGAGTCTTTCGTATGCATTGATTATTTGAATATATTGTCGACTTTGAGCTTATTGTTTAATATGGTTATGAGTCTTGCTTTGTATTTTATTGTTGCTTGTGCTTTAGTGTTTACTGAATCTTCATGTTTTGTTAAAATCGAAATATTTTTATATTTTTTAATCATCTAAGGCAAATGATTCGGCCATAATTTTGTCTATATATTTCCCTTATTATTAGTTTTTAGTTATGACGATGATAATAATAACAATAATAATAATAGTAATAATAATAATAATAATCATCATCATCCTATTTATTATTGTTATAAGTAAAAAAAAAAATAAAAATAGATGAATATCTAGGATATTTTATCATAAATGTCAATGTGAAAGTTCGATTACAGTTCATATCAATCAAGTTGTTTTATAACAATGAAATCAATGTCTAACCATCTCTCGGAATGTCTTACATTAGGATGGCAATTGGCAATAATAAAGGTAGACAATCCCTTTGTACCGTTCTTAAATCCTTCTGCCCCTTATGCTCTTGGCAATACGGAAAACCGAATAAGAATGAAAAAAATAAAATAACATGCCTTGTTTCAGTGCGTCAAGGCATCAACTCTTTATCCGAAGTTGGCCTGTGAGGCGGTGGTGGCTAAAATGGTCCTCGACTGGACAATAACCCGATACGTCAAAAGGACGGGGTAAGGGTTAGAGAAAATGACAATTTGTCATTTCAGAGCTCTGCTAAAGTCCTGTTTCACTGAATGCATTTCATAAGTGATTCTGAGATTATAAATACCCTTCTAAATCATATTTAAAAACAGTAAATTCTTAGAATGAAAAGAAAATAATAATAATTATAATAGCAGAAAGTTTGTCATGTCTGCGGAATAAATTTATGTTTAACTTTGGCGATTTTTAATTTATGTTGTAATCACATTGATTTATATTTCATTCTGATTGGCGATTTTTTTATTATTTCATTCGTTCATATTTGTGAAATGTAATGCATACTTGAACAAAAAGAAGACATGGTCAGCTTTTTATGATTCTAATTTTAAAATGCAACAAAGGTTGGTCAGAAAGTTTTTTGTAACTTTATGCATTTGCATATTTATATTGTTTTCAAGAATATTATTAATACGTTGAACAGATAAAAATGAAACTATTTGAAAAAGCTTTTATTGAATTTTCAGTTTTCCGAACTATTTGTCTTTATTAAAATCCAGACTTAGTATAAAGAATGATTTATTCATGATTTCATATGTTCATTCATGATTGTATTTATGTGACGATTTCTTTCTTTTCAACTATTTAAATTTTGGAGACTCCATTTTGAAATAGAGAGGGTACGGGTCCAAAACTTACATTCATACCTAAAAAATCAAGCCTACCTCTAATTTTTATTTTTAATACAAAAAATACTCAAAATTAAATACAAATTTTAATATTCAGAAAATCAGAGCTTTTTTTTATAAAACCTAAAGGAATAAATTCAGGCATCAGCTTTTAATTACTGAGATGTCATGATATTAAAAATATTGCGAAATAATATTAATTTAATGGTTGTGATTATGAAATGTTAAGGAAACTATTCTTAATAGACCTTTGAAATTTAAAGTCATAATTAAATTTTTTTTTTTTACAAAGATTTCATTAATCGTTGTCACAGGGAGAAGTTAAATAAATTGATCCTGTAATCTATTTTGCGAGTCACCAAGCTTGATAGAGTAGATTAGTCTTAGTCTCTGTCAGTGATTTGTGCTTAATTGACAAAAAAAAATTCTGAATTAACATTTTATATATTTTTAATGATGATGATGATGATGATGACAATGATGATAATGATGATATTGATGAATTCATTAATTGCAGTTTTTAAAGTGTCTTATATAGGTTTCTATTTATACTTTGAATTTTAATTAAGTCTTTTTCATCATTTAATATTTAGTGAAGTTGATTTTGTTTTGGTCAGAAAATTAGCCTGGCTGCGGACGGTCGTTTTGTTAGTTTTATATCTCGTAATTAAAGAGGTTGACTCAGTTTAAGAAAAATATCTTAATTTTACAATTAATGCACTAATTTGTTAGAAAAATATATTTTGGATAAGTTACCAAAAAAAATATAAATATGAAATTCAGAAGGAGGCATATTTAACTAAATTATCAATGTGCCCTATATAAGAAAATACATTTTATTTTATTAATTTTTAGATATTAATAATATCAAAATTATTCTTCTATATTTTAATTATCATTTTTCAGAAAAATAATTTTTAATTTTTTCCTATTCAGATAGCTGTCAAATTATATATAGTATATTAATTAATATATCGTTTCCTAAATAATGAAAAATGTTAATATTATTATTTTTCTGTATAAATAATTTTTTAAAATTGGAGTTTTTTTTCCACATTTTTTATATTTACCCTTTCGATAAAGTAAATTTTAGCCTGGTTAATAATTTTTAAGCAAATTAATAACTCGATGTAACTCCATGATTCATTATCTCGTATTTAAAGCTATACCATAAGGATATGTTTTTCTAATTCATTATTTTCTTTATTATAATATAGAAAATATGTATTATTTGTTTTAATGAAATAACGTTTGTGGTACATATCCAATTCTTATACTCAAGTCCTATATTCCTTAGTGTGTTATCTCTCCATTTGTATAACATTAGATGTAATCTGCAGAAACTCATTTTTTAGATGATATAACTATGGCCTTAGGAAATGAGAATTATTTGACTTATTTGAAGTTATTAACGAAGACAAATTTTGTGTATCAAATTGTTTTGAAATAGTGTGTAATATTTAAATTAAAAATATCGACAAAAAATGAGATGACTGATCCCGTGAGGGAGTAGTTTAAATGTGGTTCCGATCTGCCGATAATTCTTCAAAGATTGCGAATTTTAAAAGCAAAATAAAAAACAGGAAAAATGAATACGATTGTGATTATATTCATGGCAATAGATCCACTAACAAAAGATGTGCATCTCATGGAACTAAGGCGGATTGGGAATTTTTGAATTTCAAATCATCAAGTTTTCAAGGATCAAAAAGATGCAATTCAGTTGAAGATTTAAGAAATCTGTGGGTCGAAAATGGCGGAAGTGGGGATCGAATTAATTTTGCAACCGGAAATTTATCTTACGAAAGGAGAAGTTTCCGTTCATCTAAGAAAAAATCACGCATGCAACGAGAATTAAATCAAACGGTCTTTCTTCCTTCAGAAACTCTTTTGTCTCCGTTTGATTCTCCGCGGCATTATGACGTTCGAATGGGTAGAATGGGGGCAAAAACTGCCGATGAAAAATCAGGATCAACATCCTCTCAAAACTGTTCTCACGATATCCCTGTCCAAAATTCTCGTAGAAAGGACCGGAGGCCTTCCTTTTTTCTTCGTCCGTCTAACTCAAGTAAGTCGAAAAATATATCGAAAGAAGAGGCTGCTGAGCAGGACAGAACAAATCAGTGCTCTTCTAAATCATGTGAAATTAATAGCACAATGCAACTGTCAAAGAATCGGAAAAAAGAAAAAATCGTGAAAGAAGAAGCGAAAAGTACGAATTTCAAAGAAAAAAATACGAAATTATTGAGTATGAGAAGAAATTCCTCGGCCGAATGCATTTCTGAATCTCAAAGAATAATCAGAATGTTTGGAAAGCTGGATACAGCTCCGCCAAATCTTTGCTCTTCTTTTCGCTTCCGAGTTTCGCCCTCATCGGAAATGGCTTCATGCAGAAGACAATTTTGCTTATACGAAGACGTTCAAGGTATAGTCGTCCTTTAGTGAATTTGAAAATATTTTTTTATTTTTACGATTTTAATATTTCAGATCCTTTAAAGAATTTTCCGCCTTCTTATTGTTATTTACTATGTTTACTGCTGCCTACTGTCTTCCTTTCCAAACAAACAAGAGACTCGCAATGTTAAGTTCAAATGTTAATTGATAAATCGCTTTTAAAATGATTACACTGCTGTGCAAGGGCTACCCACGATTTCCGCTTAACATACTTTATGTTATCAATGTTCTGTTGATTATGTAATAGAGAATATTTCATGTTGTTTGCTTCCGGTGGAACTTGGTTTTAAAACCGTTTAAATTAACTAAGTTGGTGAAACTTCTCAAAGAATCCCATTCGTAATTCAAATGGTATCAGTTTCAAATAATTATGGAAAAGCTCAGAAAAACTTCTTTTAATACTTGCGAATTTTTTTTTATTGGATTAATTAATTTATTTTAATATAAGCCGTAAACATTTATTCATTCACGTGTTTCTAATATATTTATTAGGTTTATTAACTGTGGAACAAAAATAAAATTATAACTCCTTAATGATTAAATTACTGCTTCCCTTACGTGAAATCTACGTAACAGTGAATCCATCAGTCATGCTATTCCTGATTGGCCTCGATTGCAGTAAATGAATGGACAGATTCGCCTTTAGAAAAGTATTTTTGAATGGTTCGTATGTTGTAAAATGCTCTGCATCAGAACAGTAATCATTTTGTCTTGCAGGAGATCGTTTGATGCCGGGATTGCGAAGTGCCGATAAACGACCGGATACCGTCCGAGAAAGCGAGGAAAGGCAACACAATGAAGACGATGTCGGAGGCGAGGACAACATTCGAGGGTACGTAGGAGTATTCATTTCTTTATATAAAAACCTTTGTTAGCGTCAGACAAAAGCTTTTGCAGTCGTTCAAGGGCAAATCCAAAAAACGTGCAAATGGATTTTCCAATATTTTTAATTTCTCCGTTCCTCCCTTAACTTCGAAAATCGACTGTTCCCCAAAAAGTCATTTTCCTGTATCGATTGTGAATTTTCATTTCCTCACTGAGATCTCAGAACAGAGCCGCCTGAATCTCGGCAGCTTTTGTTCATCTTGAGACATAGGAGAAAAGTATTTCATCTTGAACGATTTAAATTTCTTCGCAGAATAATTAAGAGCACATTCGGTTGATTTAAAGAAAAGGAAAATAAATCCGGTGGGTGGCAAATAACACGCACAACTATACAAAATGATTAGTTGAATGAATTGCAGGTTTCCATCTTCTCTGATGGAAAGACTTTGGGGCGTTCACCCATTTGCGATTTCGAATTACAAAGCTGAAGTCGAAGTTCAGGATGACTTTCCAGTCGTTCGGGGGCGTTCGTTCGAGCATCATGGAATGTATGCTCGCGTCGCGGTAAAACTTTTCTTTTACGGTCACATCCTTTTCCTTTCATATTGAATTCTTCTAGTCCACTAATTCCTTTCAGGACTTTGTTGTCTAGTGATGCAAATATCCGCTTTCCTATATGAAGGTTTAAATCGCTATTGAAATAATAGTCTAAACTTGTATTTTTTAATTTTTCCTAGAAATATTAATTTACATTTATCAACCGTAAATTGCTTATAAATGCTCATTGAGCACAATTATTCAAACTTTAAAAAAAAAAGTATAATTTTTATTTACCAAAGCAATCTGTAGATTAATTTGTCATCAGAATTTGAGACTTATTTTTGCGTCTGTTTTATTATCAATATATTGTTGAATTATTTAAATTTTAAATTAAATTACCGAAGCTTAAAGGAAATCTGTTCATTTGGAATGATTGATTTCAGTTTACTGTTAAATGTACCACTATTCAGACTTTTTACACATGAAAAGAAATTTTAATGTGCTTGTATAATAATATTTTAAGGTCCTTATTTTATTTCTGATTAAATTCTAACTAAGATATCCTTTATTACCATAATTTCCTTTAAAGCGATTCAGCAAAATTTCTTCAGATTAATTAATTTCCTAGAGAAATTCCATGAAAATGATATAAATCACAATGAACTATACAATGAATAGTATTGAACAAGATAATTGCTTTAAGATGTTTGAACGGAAGAATAGCCTGCCAAATAGTATTCCCCTCAGAAAGTAAGTGACGTTTTTATTCTGGCTTAATTCAAATAAAATTTTTTTTTCTTTAATAAATATTACCTTGATGTTATTAATATTTTTTAAAACCTTTAATATTTGTATGAAACCTGAAGAAAAATTTAAATTTGAATATGATATTTATAACTTTTTCAATTTTTACCATGATATAGATTTATGGTTAAACAGAGTGAGATTACTGGTAAATTTATTGAAATTGAAAATTTTTCAGTTTAAAAAAAAATTATTGTCCTTAAAGTAATTCGTAAGTACCATTAAATATAACCTAACCATTAAAAAATATGTCTCATATTTCTTGTTTTATACATAAAAATAAGCTTTTCTATGTTTTTCGATGTTACACTTAACAATTTTTATATATTCTAATTTCATATAATTTTAATTCGAATCTTATTCATCATAAATAAACGTTTAAATATTTGAATTTTTGAACGCGAAATTATTATTCAATTATAACTGCCAATATGGAAAAAATGCCTTATCAGGAATCATTTATGTTAATAAAATAGTGGAAAACAAAATATTTTTAATTCAAAATATTTTAGGGTTTTTAATTTTTCTCCAGTATTTTTTCCTGATAATTAATTTTATTTTAACTTGATTTAATCTATATTTCTTAATTGGTTTGATTGCTGCTTTCTTCTTTCCTTCAATTTGTAGGAAACTCATTATATTCATCGATATATGACCGAATAATAACACTCATTAAATATTTCTTCTTTCAATGAATTGATAAAGAGATTATCTTATTTGTAATACCTTTGTTGGAGCCGAAATGACAAACTAATTGAATGTAGGATGAAATAATTTGAAAAAAAATATTTTTAGAACTAGCCGGAAGTCAATTTTCATTAGCAGCAATGATAGTTAGAGCAAACAGAAATTTGTGTTAAATTAAGTAGAAGAGCAAAAAAGCATTTTGACATTATATTTACTGGGCATCTACTTATATCGTCTGTTTGCATTTCAGCAGCCATAATGCAACAAAAGCAAAAAATTCGACAAGTATCAATCGATCTGAAAGTTACAGGGAGAGGATTCCACAAAAGGTAAGTTATGTTAAATTATTTATTTTAATATCAATACTGTATAATTCTTTACAGATTTTTATGAAATTAATAACCTGTATGTTGGTATTGATTTTTAAAGGCCTTTTGAAAGGTCACTGTGCCATTTACGAAACAGGAAATTCGTCGGCGACTTCCAATTTCTAAATACAAACTTTTATCATGAAGAGTCACGTCAAATGCAGATTGTCGTCTTTGGCATCTTCGCCATATTTTGTATTTGTCCGACTTTTATTTCCGTTCTGATCTCTATCAGATGCAAAAAATTTCATGAATAATTCTTGAAAATTTATAATTATTTCCTCCGATTTTGTGGTTTAGTTCATATAAAGATAAATCTCGAGAAGAAAAACATGATTTTTTGAATGTTTGGAATCTATCCTTAATTACATTTGACATAAAAAGTAAAAAATGTGCAAAACGTATGCTATTACAATTTAAGATTTTTAATTGGATTGGGTACACTTTAGACAATTATTAATCTTTTATATATAAACATTTATTTTTTGAGGGTTGAGCATTATCTAGTCACACAAGAATTTTCTTGGAATTTTTCTTTACACGTTCAATTTTTGTTTGTTATTTAATTTTCGCGTTCTGTTAATTTTTTTTTCATAATGAACTCTGTAGAATTTTCTTCAAATTGAATCTAATGGTTTTATTTTGGTTTTCGTTTAGATGAAAAGTGAATCTTCCTCACCATAATATTTGGTTAAAATTAAAATAAAAAATATTTCTTGCCGAATGCTTTACTATTTTTTCATTTTAAAAGTTATTATTGCAAAAATTATTTTTCTTCGATTAAATAGGTTTTTGTTGGTTTCTTTTTATCATTGTATTTGCCGTAGAATATTTGATTTACAAGAAATAATTTTTCTATTTCTACTAATGAACAGTCATCATATTGGAAAATCAATGTCTACATAGTACCAAATAATCGCGTGTTAAGTTTTATTTTCGCTGACATCGCGCTTTTTCACATTTCTACCAGTATGACATTTTGTTTATAAATCTTTTCTGGTTTTTTACTTCGTTAAGGCAAAAGAAAAGAAGAGAAATTTTAAGTAAAATTTTCAATCAATCTATCAGGTATTTTATTTTGCTTGGCACGCCAAAGAGAGTCAGGCCGGGCTGATTTTTTCTCCAATTCTTATTTTAAACGGTGCTATGGTATCTTAAATTTTATACACTATTAACACTTAATCATTCACAGACATCACAAGCATTTCCTTCATTTCTTTTTTACATTGATCTTATCATTTAGTCGATGATTCTTGTTCAAATATTTTAATGATATTTAAATTTGCTTATTTTTTTTATCTCCTCATATTTTAACGCAGCAAGAAAATCTTTTAAATTGTTAGTAAATAGATATCATTCATTTGAAGATAATTTCCTTTAAAGTTACCAATTCTCAGAATGTCGTGTGACAATATTAGTTGAAAATAGGAAAGTTATTACCCGGCTTAACAGTAAAAAAGGTTTATAAACGTAAACAGTTGGCAAAATAATCTTTTTTAGGAAAAGAAATTCTATCTTCGCTCTCTACTTAAAAGAAATCGGCTATAAGTCGAATGCAAAATGTTAAGTTACAATAGATGGATGAAGAGATACTATACTAAACGTTTGTTATTATTCAAATAGAAAACTTGACTTTTTCTGACGATATCTCAAATATGATTAATAGAATCCATTTCTAAGTGGTCTTAAGCTGTTGGTCCATAACTAATATATAATTTACTCTGAATTTCGTAGGAGCTGTTGTGGTTATAAAACACCCGCTGGTTTCTTTTAACAACGCTTTTTACTTTGACGTAAATTGAGTTGTTTAAATCATTATTATATTATAATATTATTTCATTCCATTAGTATGTTCTCTTTTATATAGGCACTCAATTAATAAAAGTTATATAATATTTATTCACTAAGTCCCACTTTTATTTTTATTTTTATCAGCAATTTAATAGATAATTATTATTAAGAGTGAAAAAATTATCTTGAATTCAGAGTCTAAATGTTCTTTATAATATGTAAGGATTTTTGTACGTAGTAAAATTGCAATCAAAAAATTGTTACTTCTTTTTAATGTTTATTTGATTTTATGGTCAGAATTTACAAACATTTTTTAACGGAAAGAAAATTTTCTTTTGCTCTTGCAGAAAATACGGGAAAAACGCAAAACCAGTGATCCAAACCTCTCAAAAACCAGGTAAGTTGCAAAAGCTCAGTTTACTTCTAATTGCTGTTGAACGTCAAAATAATATTTGACGTTTCAGGAAAATATTGGTCTTTCAACATTTCGTTGTTTAACAAGGGATAATATTTCATTGTGAAAATTCATTCATTATTTTTTATGTATTAAAGGAGACGGAATATGTTTACAATACTATTCTCAAAGAGTTTCTTATTAATTTAATATATCTGTGTATGAAAAACCTTTCGCAGAAAAAAGTTTGAATCGGAGAATTTTTATATATTTATATATTTTACTGAATTAATAAAATAATATACATCTCAGTAGTAATGATTAATGGTTATGATTAGACCTAAGAAAAGAGTTGTCATTAACGGTAAAGGCAGTGCTGATAAATATTGGTATACGCCTAAGATGATATTTATAGATTTTCTGAAGTCGACGAAAGTATGTGTTCTTCAATTCTTTGCCCTCCGAGATTGAAAGATAAACATTATTGTTTTAAATCATATTTTAATGTGATCATCAATCTTTTTAGTTTTCTTTTCATTCTATAAAAAACAAATGAAAATTAGACACCGTTTTGAACCAGACCATGTGAATTTATCGGAATTATTGGACCGTGACACATGTCATCATACGTTTTCCAGATATGAATTGGCAATATCCAGCATATGCATTTTAATTGGGACAATAAAATAAAAAAGTCTTTACTAATTTTGAAGACTTAAGCCTACAATTTTCAAGACCATCACTTTCCTGAATGAAAAATTTTTTAAAGAAAAGAAAAAAATTGGATTACGACCAGAAACTGACGGATTTATTTTGTTTTAATTATTTTCTCTTTCAAACGAGCATATTCTGCATAACTTAATACATGTTTCTTTTATGTAAATTGAATTTTCGGGTGCATGCGTTTTGTGAATGGTCGCAAACGGGGAAGATGATCGCTAGGTGTCGGCCGCATCTGCGCGAAGCATATTCCCTTCTCCGGATCCCTCTTCCCCGGGAGCATCCCGGATTCGAAATTCGCGCAAGGCCTCACCTCGAAAACCAGTGACTCTTCTCCCGAGATCCCGTGCTTTCCTCTCGGCGTTCTTGCCATATTATTCAGTTTTCTTCATTTAATTCCATTGAAATCATATCCGTTTTATACTGTTTGAAATTCATGTGTGATAAGGGCATTATAAAATTTTTTTTTTCTAAAAAAAAGAACACCCTTATTCGGATTATTATTGTTTATTTTTTAATGGTAAGTTTTTGAATTTTGAATTAAAAGTTCTGAAATAGCATTTAAAAATTGAGGACACAAATGAATTTGGAAATCCTTTTGACTTGAAGCAATTGAAATTAAAACTTCTACATTTAAATATTCAAAAAATTAATATATTTGATGTCCTTATAATAAATAGCCTCAGATTATTAAAAACAAAATCGTTTTTTATCGTTAATTAAAATTTATCATTTTAAGAATGAATAAACGATGATATTTTATTTTCCAATAATGCATCGAAGATAAATTCATTTCTACTTTCATTCCAGTACACGTTACATTTTCTTTCCAGATAAATATTTACAACTATTAATTTTCTATATTAATTATAATTTTATTTGGAATGGTATTATTTTTGGGTACAACTTTTGATTTCAAAATTAATTTTAATATTTCATGACCTACAATATCTCTTCAAGTACCTTCATTATTCATCATTCATTTAAAAAATAATAATATTTTTTCTATAATTGGAACCGTTAAATGTTTTTATAATTTTTTTTGAATGTCAAAAGTGGAATACGAAAATTGTTGAATTTTTTAGTGTTTTGCAGTTTAAGTTGAGATTTGGACTTACATATAATTAAAATTCTGGGAAATAAATATTTTTTACATGAGCGACTCAGATTTTTTACATCCTTTATAACTTACACTGAAGGTTCTGATGTACTATTAATTTGATGTTATATATATTTTTATATTTAAATTCTTGAAAAAAAATTATTTAAACTAAAGATTTTTACTCAACTTTCGAGCTCGCTTTAATCGAAAATTGTCCGCTGTGTTTTCTGTTCTTTTTGCTAATGAAGCTATGTACAACAGAAAAACTAATGATGATTAATTCGTTTGAATTGAGTTTCTATAAAGAGTATTATAATGTACCGGATTTGAATATATAAGGAAACAAATGGGATTTGATGCTGGAAAATTAGCAAAACTTACATTAACTTTGTTATTTCATCCGTGAAATCGCAATGGAAATAATAAAAATTTAATCGTTGAGAACATAAATTTTGGCTTTCTGTAAATCGTTGGCTTAAAGGTAATAAATGATACTAATTAAATGAAAGCGGGTTTATGACTTCACAGTTACAAATCCACTATTCAACGACGCTCGGCCTTGTCAGCATTTTTAGTTATCATTTATTTAGTTTTATTAACATTGATTGGTTGGCAGGGGGTTCGACGGCAAACCACACTTGAATTCTTGACATCAAGAATTCTTTTAATATTTATTCTAAATGTAAGACAACGATCGTTTTAAAATTTGGCAGATTTATATTACGACTTTGTAATATTATATTGTATACAAATGTTTTTTTACGACCTTTTTTTAACTTATTGTTTTGCATTGCCTTAATTAATTATTGTACATAATTTCTTCATTGTGATAATCATTTTGAAATTGAGATGGTGATCTAAGGAAATGCATAATGCAAGTTGTAATATTTCTGAATAGATGTATCTGATTTACACTTTCATGTACCTTTTACACTAATTGTAATCTTAAAGTGAAACTTTTATTTATCATATTCGTTGCATTATGTCAAAACTTATATCTATATGACTGAACCAAATTTTCTTTTTGTGTATATTCCTAGATGTCCAAATTTAGGACTCATGAAACGTTACTTATTGACCTTAAACGCCCAAGTGATTGATGGAGCAATTTGAAGTGAATTGCACTTTTCGATCACGATGAAATTCCAACATTTTTATCTCTTTGCGAAATAGAATTCTTTCGTGACACGTTTTTTCGCTTATTTAGAGCATTTTACTTACGATTTTATATTTCATTCAAGCTTTTTACCTTTACACTACATGTTAATTTGAATGAAAAAACGCATTATGTAACTTTCTTCTGTTATAAGAAGAATGTCATTTAAATATTTGAAAAGCAAATTTTTTAAAATATGTATTATTGAAATCGTATGTTTTAAAAATATATGTTAGATAATAGTTTTTAAAAAAATCGTTGTCCCATTTTTTACAATACCTTATACTGAAACGTAAAATGAATTTTATCAAAATATTTTAAATTGTTTCATACAAAATTTGATTATTTAAGTCATCTCAGTCATTGAATTCCATCATTTTCTTTTCAGTGATGTCGATCTGGACGCCCAGGGATTATCTTATACAACGAATTCTGGTAGCTCCTCAAACTCCAGTTTGTCAGCCAGGTAATAAATATTTAATATTCAATTTCATTGTACATTGTGTTTAATAAAATTTGATAAAAAGTGAAGATAATAAGTTCAAGAAGATTATGGGTGTTACATTTGAGAATAAATTTATGAAATTTTTATTGAGTTTGCTAAAAAAAGTAGGTTTTAATTGTATATTATAATTTTATATAATAGTTTATCTTTTGTAGGCTTTCGCATTCAGATAACTGGAATAAATTAACATTTTCATTTTTTAAGAATCATTTAAATCACAATTTAACATATTTTGTTTTTCAGCTATTCAATCAAATTTTATTTCTTTTATTTATCTTCGAAATGCGCAGAAATATTTATTTTTCACACCTGTTAATTTTTTTCTGTATTTTTCAAAGGAGTCTGGACAGTCCAAGTGGCCCTTTAGACATGGTCACGGCTACTCAACAAAGAGTTCAAGAGGCGGTTACCGTTACGCTTACTCCTAATAACATTCTCCCTGCTGTGGATGATTCTGACACAGAATCTGAGCCAGATCCTCCGGAATGGACCAAAGGAGTTGATGAAAATGTCTTAAAATCTTTAAGTTTGAGGGAGAAAAAGAGACAAGAAGTTATTAACGGTATTTCTTCTTAATAATTTTCATTATCATATTATTTGGACAATTTTCTATATGTTGAAAATTCTTTTAAAAAATCTCAGAAAACTAAAATAGAGAAAATCTATATTTTCTCTGTTTCAACTTATTTAAAGAGCTCTCTACTGTTAAGAAACGTTATTGAAATACATATCTTTTAATATTAACGAAACTCTTAAAAAAGTAATAATTGATAGATTTTTTTAATTCTGTGAAAATTAAATTTGTACTTTTTAAAGCAAAATTTATTGGAAAGTGACTATCAAATTCTGAGCTTAGGTTTCAGTATAGATATCATATATATATATTAAGTAATAAAATACTTTTGATATAGTTTATTTTTCTGAGGCATTTTGTTTATGAAAAATATGTGGCCTTCACAAATGACGGTTTTTTTCCCTTTTGATTTTCAATATATTTTAAATCTGAACCTAAATTTATTTTATTTTTTCTTTTAGAACTTTTTCACACAGAAAAGTCGCATGTAACAAGATTAAAAGTTTTAGATCAAATTTTCTTAAAACCAATGCAAGAAAATCAAATTCTTCCTGGAGATCAGTTGCATTTGTTGTTTCAAAATCTGGAAGAGATGCTGGACATCCACAGTCGATTCAACAGTGCGATGAAAGCAAAGAAGAAAGAGTCTCCCCTGGTGGGAGATATAAGTGATATTTTATTAGCAATGGTTGGTAAATAAAACATTATATATTATAACTTATATATATTTATATATTATAGTTATATTATAACTGGATATAAAAAACTTCATATAATTGTAATATATACTTATAAAACAATTATTACTCACAAATAAATAAATTTTAATGAAATTTTAATATTCAAATTTAATTATCTTACATATATACATTCCTTATAAATTTTACATATGTAATTTTATAAAATTATTTAGAAATCCATTTTACATCAAATCGATCTATTTTTATTTTACTTTAATAAAGATTTAAATATCTACTTTTTGGCCATATTATTTATATAGTGCTAGTTTTGTAATACCTAAAATAGTGTAATTAATTAATTTTAATTTTTTTTTAAAGTTTGATGGTGCTGAGGGTGACAATTTCCAAAGAGCAGCAGCAGTGTTTTGCGCAAAACAACAAATTGCATTAGAACAACTAAAGGAAAGGCGGAAAAAGGATGCAAAACTTAATAATTTCTTAACAGAAGCAGAAGGAAATGCAATGTGTAGAAGATTACAACTTAAGGATATGCTTCCGACAGTTATGCAAAGGTTATATTTCAACAATAATATTTTATTTTTTTCTCAGTTCTATGATTCTTAAATATAAGAGTCTGTAAATTCTTTACAGTGAGAAACTGGATGGTTTTTGTTATTAAGTTTTTGATTGTAAGAAAAATAATAAGTGTTAATAAACTGTAACAAAAAAATCCATTTTTTCTATATTATATTTCTCAATTAATAAGCATTACATTAAATACTAACTTATAATTACATACATTTAGTAGTAATAAGTTTAACTTTTTTCTTTGATTTACTCAGATACAACAAATTAAATTCAGTTAAACTTGTTTTGAAAATGTTGTTTTTCCATATTAGTCATAAATTTATGCGTAAAAAATTATATGTGAATTAGAAATATTCTGTTTTTTAATTTTTTTTCGGACATTTAATTTTACAGAAAAAGAGGAAAATTATTAGAGAAAAAATTTTTACGTTTTGGCTGTCCTTGAATTTTAATAATTTTATTGTTATTCGAAAAAGAATTTGAGTAATTTATTTTTCTTAAAATTTTATTGTAATAATATAGAGGAAAGCGATGAAATATTTAAATATTTTTCTCAGTAAAAATATAATTATTTATAATATATTACATGAAGATCAATATTTGAATTTATTAAAACTAATTACTTGGAAAAAATTCTATTTTGCAGATTAACAAAATATCCTTTGCTATTTGAAAATTTGGCGAAATATTCTCAAAGCTATATGGAAGAAGAAAAATCACTCCTGAAGGCTGTAGAACGTAGTAAAGCAATTTTAAATCATGTTAACCAAGCTGTAAAGGCGGCTGAGGATCATCAAAGACTTGAGGAGATTCAAAAACGTTTAGATAAATCAGCTTTTGAAAAAGTCGATCATCCGATGACTTTTGAATTCAGGGTATGCTTTTTAGAATAAAGTGAGAACAACAAAAGATAGACTCTTAAAAATGAGAAAAAATATATATTGTAGAAGTTTATTCTATATTTTACTTCCGGTTAAATTTATTAAATGGTCATTTTAATTTTTAAATAATTTTTGACCATATTTTTTTTCATTTTTAGAATTTGGATTTACGAACGCACAAATTAATATATGAAGGTTCGTTAAGTTGGCGGATTGGAAACCGTCAGAAACCGATAGACATATATGTTTTACTTTTGCATGATATAATTATTTTATTGCAAAAGCAAGACGAGAAGTTTGTGCTCAAATTTTACAACATGAACACTTCTTCACTTCTAAGTCCTATTGTTAAAGTATCATCTGTACTAGTCAGACATAATGCAGTAGGTAAGAATTTATTTTGTCTCATTCGATCCTGGCATTATCGTGTTGAATCATATTTATCGTATGTAATCTTAAAGACAAATTCCAACATTAAGTTTTCTAAGTCACAGCAAACCTTATTGTTCAGGTTATATATTATCAATTAACGATATACTTAATAATTTCTAAGAATAAGTCTTAAGACATTAATTTTTAATATTTTTACAAATTTTTTCATATATATACTTTCATGTTACTGTCCAAATTAATTTTTGAGATATATCATGTTCTATAGGTTTTTAATTAGATTGATGTTTTTCGCAGATAAAACCGCCTTATATTTAGTAAATACTTCGCAAAATAATGCCCAAATCTATGATCTCGTGGCTTCTTCACCATCAGAAAGAAAAAAGTAAGTATCTTTTATAAAAGTTTAAATTTTTTTTGTAATAAAAATTTTTTTTAAATCCTTATTTTGTCAATTTAATTCATTTCTATTAAAGAGATAAATCGTATTACTTTTCTCTTTGTGGAAATAGCATTAATTATTCATATTGTTAATGAGATTGGAAGTTATAGGTTCCAAATTGTAGAGATAAATTTCTTCTGGCATAATTAGTGAATATAACTTTCATAACTAATTTTTTATCCATTTTTTAATAGTTGTACTATTTTTTAAAGTTTACTAATTAATAAGGAATGCTTTTTAATGCATCTTGTTCTTGTTTTTTTACAGTATAAATATAGCTAATGAAATAAAAATAAATTAAACTTCTTTTTCTAGTTTTTTATATAATCGTTTATAACCACTAAAGTATATTTTTAAAGATTTAAAAATTTTTTTATGAAATCAGTCATTAATAAAAATTGTAATTGACCGTTAGAATAAACTTTCTATAATTAATTTTAACTGTTCACATAGGCAATTATGATAATTTGATATTTAATATGAAATTTATGCTTCTAGTAAATCATAGTTCTTGTCATGTTTAAAAAACAATGTTTTACATTCGATTGTAATTCATTTAGTGAGTATACATACAAATGACCCTTTCTTATAAAATTAATATAATCAGTAAAGTTGTCACTAAAATATTGATATAAATATTCGCTAATTTATATTGATATAAATACATTTTCTCTTTCATTACGAAATTTATATTCGTCTGAATTATGGTTTTATTCTATTAATCGAAAGGTTGTAATCAATAAAAAAAATAATTTTTTTGTAACATTTTATGAGCTTACAATATTGAAAGCTCCTTTATTTTTAATGTCCACTTTTTTATTCGTTGGACACTGAAAATTATTATTTCTGTTATTATTGAGGAAATGGGTGAAATTGAAGGATATTTCCGTTCACTTCTTTGCTTGTTTTGTATAATTTTCAAATGAGGCTTGAAGCCAATTTGTAGAATGATTAATAATCGGCGAAAGAAATTTTTTATGATCGGGCATCTTGGCGCCAACAATTTATTTTTCCGGTTTTGGAGTGTTACGAAAAGTTGACCTTTTTTTTCATATCAGAAATTGAACACCAAATTGTTTTAATATTTAATAAATTAAAAAAAGGAGGTTCAATTTAATTGCCCCTCTGCTTTTACAAAAATCATGCTTATCGTAGCTTATTCTTTAGGTTTGTTCCCAAAATGTTTTTAATTTCTTACTATTTAACCATTTAAATAAAATTTTATTTAAACAAAATAATTTTTTGAACAGTTAAAGTCTTTGTGTTTATGGATACGTTTAATTTAGCTGTAATATTTTTGATTTGAGATTAAGCACTATAATATTTTTTTGATTTTCTGAATGATAAAAACTAAATATCCATTTCCGTATGAGTAAAGAAATAAAAACATAGGAAATAAGGGCAAAAATATTAAGAAGAAAATCTTCACCTTTTTGGCACAAAAAATTATATCTTCGTTTACTCTTTTTAATTTTATTCTCAAATATATTTTTTTATCTTACTTGCTTGCTGAAATTAAGTTTAATTTTTGCCTGGCAGAAAGTGTTTCTATTTGCACAGTGTTGATTATAAGGAAATTAATGAACTGAACAAGCATTATTTTTTTTGCAAAAAAAAAGCAAGTGAACATTTAGTCACGCTGTTCTAAAGAATTGATTTTTACTTAAAGTTTCCATAAAAGCTAAGATTCTTATTATAGAGAAATAAATTTTAATTCGAAAGATGGGAATAAATTCATTTTTTTGCATGAATCAAAACTGAACTAAGGTTTATGCATCCAATAATTTTTAATTTTTTGTAATCAAAATTCAATTGAATACTTTTTTTTCTATTTTACTCACAGAAATTAATTATTAAGTTAGATTAGTTTAGCCTTTGACGTATGGCATGAAGTTGTATGCGAAGATAAAACCCCTAGAGGAAAGTTTCCCAAGTGTTAAGTCCCTGGCGGCTTTGCGTTCACGCTGTTCGTTTCTAGGCAACCGTTTACTGCGTCCTCTCTCTCCCGAGAAAGCCTCTATGCTTCATGTTCCATTACAAATTTTGTCAAGTAACAGTTGAGGTCAAGATTCGGAGCGGTTGAAAAATTTCAAATTTCTTATGATAAAATGTAACTCATATAATGGGTATATATAACAGTGTCAGTTAATCGACGAAGTGAATTCGAGTATTCTGAATTTTTTATACGGATTTTGACTGGCGAGAGGACTCATCAGTTGTTCAACCATGACGTCATAAACTACTTGCAAGCAAATTTCACGCAACATTTTAAAGTTCCGTAACATGATTAGCGATTGACTTATTATCGAAAAATTATTTATTTCGATTCTAACGAATGTAAGGGTATTCTTTATTCGAAAATTGAGATTCTACTTTTGTCTTTTGATGAAACAAATATTGGCTTTAAATGAGTGAACCATGAAGCTATTCTCCTAAAATTTTTTGGTCTTATGGATAATATCAAAATGTGAAAGATTATCTTCCATGTATTGCGGTAGGAATAATTCGATCAGTAAAATAACATACCAATAATCCCAATAAAAAATAAAAATTACAAAATTATTGATTGGTTTTTTTTCAATTCTTTTAGAACTTTTTAATGAAATTGTTGTAACAGCGATTTTTTTCTTGATTTATATGGTATTTTTATTTGATCTGTGAATTTCGTTGATTTTTCTAGTGATTTATAATTGAATTTAAAATGTCAGAATAATAAGTTATCAATAAAAAGATTGAAAAGTATTGGAAAGAGATGTATTTAGATGAATCGATCTATTGAGCAGTTCTGAAATGTTGCGTCGAAAGTCGCTAACGTTTGACAAAACACCTATACAAACGATTAGGCAGCAAAGAAGATGCAGCATGGCCTATGGGTTTTTGCCTTATGCAACCGACAAAACATCTTTTCAGTATCACTCTCAGAAAACAGGGGTTAGTCGAATGTGTAAGGGAGACCAGAAAGACAGCAGCGGAAATTTGCTTAGTCCTGACACTAAGGAAAGAAGGGGAAGCATAATACAGAGGTAGGATATAAAAAGTAATATGAATTCTCAATAAGAGTGGTGGAAGAAACATGGTGAGATTTCATTTTCTGGCAAGTTATTCTCATGATGAATATTACTAACCTGTTATGCAGTTCTGTTAACTCTTGTATATTTTGGTTTGATTTGGTTAAAATGCTCATATATTTTTAATCTAGCTGATATAAACAATTTGGTCTCGATAAAATAAAAATGAAATTGTTTCGTTTTTTTCGTCTGATAGCATAAAAAGCAACTTTACCCACAAAATAAAAGATTTTCCATTTTTGGAGACATCAACATACTTAGTTCGTGATTTTTGGAGCATTGCTTTAACTCAGCATACGTAATGCATATAAATTATTTGAAAGCTTTCAGGAACATAAAAATTATTTTTATATTTTTTCTCTCGAGTCATAAACCAGTTTCCTGTGGTTTTTTTTGCCATTGATTGATTTCTATACGACCGTTCTTTAACTTATTCGTCTCACTTTTTCTTTGATTTATATATGATAGGAAGGATATATTGGATTTGCTCCAAAGCTTAAGAATTTGTGATTTTTCTTCCCTTTTTTAAAAAATTTTATCTTGTTATTTTCAAAATATGCAGTATCATATCAATTATCTGCGAAATTTTCTCTTGCTGTGTATAATTATAGATTTAGTACCAAATACCTTCGATTTTAACCTGTATTTGGAATCATTATAGTCTCTTCCAAATAGTGTTAATATCTTTATCCTGCGATTAGAGTTGGATCCCTTATTTGTTCGCAAATGCACATTATTCAGGATATTTCTGACTAATATTATACATTTTACAGACTTCTGGTATTAATATTTTATCCGTTATCTTTTCGAAATTCACAATCTCCCAAATTTATCCAGATTGTTGAGTTTACGTTATATTGTAACATACGAATAAAATAATTGATACCAATATTTGCTCCTAACAATATATAACTTTACCTTAACACTAATTATGCCCGTATCTGAACCAGTGTTTTCGCATAAAACCTGCGCATTATCTGGAAACATTAATCGTTAAAATATATTGTACATAAGAATATGTACTTAGAGTTCTTCCTTATTATTCAAATATTTTGTCTTACAATTATGTATTAATTTTTAACAGTTAACTAAATTAAGAAGCCCTGTTGTATTGAAATATTGAAATAAATGAAATGTAATCCCAAATTTCTGAGCGATTTAAATTGTACCTTTAACTTATATAAGTAAGAAAGGGCTTAGTAGCATGTATTTGGAAGGGAACATGGATGAAATGTTGAAAAAATATTTAAGAAAAGTTGAAAGATAAGCTCAGTTAAACATAGAGGATTCTGGTTTCCATTGCTTGTGCCATGTAAAAGAAATCTTGTTTTGGGGAGAGTAAAAGTGTCGTATTTTGGGAAGAACAAACGGTCAGTAATTCGCGAGTGAGAACGAAGCAAACGCGTATAAAATCAGGCCGCTTTGTGTTCTGCTATAATCAAATATTTTTGAAATTTATATGAAATTAATATGACTTCTTTTCTGTCTTGCGTTTCATTATCTTTCATAGTGTTTATTAGGCGTTGTATTGTTAGTTCTGTCCCCACAATTTTTTCGAGCATTTTGCCGATCGATTTGAAAATCTCGCTTGGGATTCGTGTAAAATATTTCGTCATTCTCTGATCGACTGAGAATGCTCGATGTATAAGTACTGCCCGGATACCCATACAATTAGCATTATGATACTATTCGTTATTCAATTTCCGTAGTCTTGCCAGTTTTTCAGACCTTAACATTTTGCGCATCATACATTTATTTGTATATCATAGTTTAATTAAGAGAAAAAAGATGGACTATTGTATGTTTAATGGGGATGAAATGTCTTCTAACAATAATCCATTGAGAAATATGTTGAATGGTGTTCAGTCACAAGCTTCCAGGTAACTTTATTTTTAGTTTATCTAAAAGACGAAATTTGTCTTTACAAAACAAAATTAAGAACTCTGCAATGAACTTTTGCATCGTAAATGACATTAATGTTTACATACATAAAGTCAGTTTTAAATTGTAAGAAAATAATTATTTTTAATAGTGAAAAGCCGAAAAATTTAAGACTGTTCTAAGCAATGTAATACTTATTATGTCTTCATGATTCATAGTTTTTTAATTTTCCTCTATTCAAAATGTATTAGGATGACTTCTTTAATTCAAGATGTAAATGAAAATGAATTATTAATCGAATTTATAAAATCTTTCAGGTTCTGTCAATATTAGATGGGAGAGAATGGAATGTTAAAAATGCAGCTTGCAATAATAAATTTCTGCCCACCCACACTCGTCCATGCTCCCTTGCGTATTTGCCATTTGATTCATTATATGTTTTTTCTTCTAATCCCAAAATTATTTGGCTGTTTATCTACATATTCTATTTATCCATTTTCTCTAAAAATTTATAAAGAACTAAGTTTGACATTTGTAGTTTTGTTCAAATTCTTTAATTAAGAACAATGTCTTTTAATTTTTAAAATAAAGTCGGTCTTTAGCATTAATGCACATGTCAAACTATCCAAGGGTCTTCAGTCAATATTTTATTATCATTAAAGACCTAATAAGAAAATTATGCCTGTAAAAAGATATAAAGAATTTTAAAAATTAAAAAATAAATTTTTTTAAATTAAAAAAAATTTGTTTGAAATCTTTTTATATGCTAAGACTAAAAAGAAGAATTTTAAATAAAGAAAATAGTTGAAATATTTTAAAGATAAATTATCAATTCCAAGTTTTTAAATGAAACTGTTATAATTTAATCTTTTAGCCTAGGCATACCTTGCATATTTGTTGCTTTGCTCCTGAACATAAAACAAATTTAAGGGAGAGATGTGTAAGAGTAAATCGGAGAAAGAGGGAAATAATTGATTACGGTATTGTGATCATGTACTTGTCATCCTTGCTTAAACCAAATTTATATGATTACCATTGATCAAACTTGATTTTTCCCATTACATATTGTGATGAATGATGTTTATTTAGTGTTGAATTGGCTATTGGCCGTAGGCCAGAATTCATTTTGCGGATCACAAAAAATTTGGGTTATTTTTATAATTGAACTTTTAACCTATCGTTGTGTTTCTTTCAGATGGCTACGGCACATATCTGAAGCAGCTGATGCATATAAAAACAAGGATCATATAGGCAAAAACCGTAGACTGGATCTCACAGTTTCTTCCCCGCAATCTCCGCCCGACTCTGAAACGGCTGAGGAATCGTCTGAAAAAAATAAAGAGTGAGTTTTCATTAACTGATATGTAATCACTCTTTAGGAATTTTTTTCCAAATAGTATCTTTTTCTTGCAAATTAATTGAATTTGGAGACATTTTTTTTCTCTTAAGAGTTTGCACCCGCATAGTTTTACGAGTTCTTGAATCATTTTCCTGCAAATGTAAAAATCAGATATTTTATTTTTGAAATAAGAGTTAATAGAATCACATGCTGTCGATATTTTTGTTCGAATATCTCATAATAAATGGTGTTAGTGCTTTAAAAAATGTAATATCTCTAAAATGCTCTGCAAAGAAGGCATAAGCCTTTCTTCACAGTATTAATGAAAATGATAAAAATTTTAATTTTTTAAATTGATAAAGATACTTGTATTTTATTTTTCATTGAATGGTAAATTATATGAAATTGTAAATTAATTCAGTTCGAAATGTATGAATTTCATTTTTATTTATAAACTTCTTTATTTGCCGATACCATTTTAGAGATAAAAGACCTTTAATTTATACATTTCGCCTTTTAATGATGTATTTCCTTGTAGTATTACATTAATGATTTGACTGTAATATTTTAAATTAGATATGACGAATCCAGTCACGATAATGACACTGTGAAAGAAAACAACGAATTGGAAACATCTGGGACAAGCCAAGATGGAGGAGAATCTTTGCACAGTAATGAAAGCTCCCAGAATTCAGCCAGCACTACCACGCCTCAGTCATCACCATCATTATCTGCACGAATGGACACTGGAGAACCGGATAAGAAATCAGGTTCATAATTGAATAGTTCAATTTTTTTTAACTTAATCAAGATTTAATCGCTCGTCCACTCTGTCTCTCTGTTGCACATAGTTTCTGAAAACTTAATAAGTTTAAACTTATGAAGTTAAAATCACTGTTTAATTTTAGCGGAATCCTCACCATCCCATAGGACAATAATTGAACCGCTTAGACTTAGTACAGTAGAAAATGCTTTGATTGAGCCATCAGAAGTTGTCATTTCACAGAAGTCGGTATTAACCGCTGAACCAGTTCTAACACCTTTCGGTAAATATATCTGTAGAATGCAGATTATTATATGTCATGTTAAGTGTTACAATATTTATGTTTTTCTATTAATAACGAGTTATTATTTGATCTTAGAACAATTGAGGTTGATGGATGAAGAATTTAGGAAAATGTTTTCAAACAAGCTGCAACTAGTAGCTCAAATTTTGAATGTACCCAAAGAGGAATTCGAGACAATCGCTGACATAGCTTCTGAACCGTCTAACGACAAGGAAGAAACCGAACTGATTTTAGGTGCATTTAATCAAGGTAAGGAGGACTGGTTTTATCACATTGATATATTAATCTTTATTAACAGTAAGTAAATGAATGTATAATACATCATACATATGCATTAGTTATTTTCATGATTAAATATATTTAATTTTTAAGTCACCAATTAATTATATAGAATGTATTATATAATAAAAAATATTCGATTTTTCAGCTAATCAATTAGCTGCCGCTTTTAACGATACCTTGAACGTGACGGAAGAGGAAGCAGTTGCAATCACTTCAGGTTGCTCTTCGAGAAGTGGTCGAAGAGTGTCGAGATTGGCAGCCTTACCTACGCACAAATTACAAAAAATATCTGTTTGCATGAATTCAGTGAATTCTCTGAATTCGCAGTTAAGGCAATTACTGGTTAGTATAAAATTGAAAGCCTGCTCAAAGTATTTCATGAAGTGTTAATAACAATTTGAATCGCAAATAAATTTTTCTTTTATTTAATATAGAAAATAATAAAAGAACGAGATGAAGAACGTGAGAGGCAAAGGAAAGAGCTTCAGCGCTATAGGGAATTGAATCATTTCCTTCATGAAATGCATAGAAAGTCACCCAAAAGTGAAATCTATAACAGCCCTTTGGATGAGACTATTGAACAACCCGGTTAGTTAAATTCCTATAAATAAAGTCTTTAAATTTTTAGACTGCTTAATTTAGATTTTTAAACTGCTCTAGACTGCTAAAAGTCCAATTAATGAAAATTATTTGAAACACTTACCGACTTTCTTGTTTTAATAAAATAAAGTAAAATTTTTTGTTTGTGTTAATACTAATTTATAACTATGTTGTATAAAATTAGATTTAAAAGAAAACATAATATTGATTCCAGATTCCAGTTAGAGTTGGAATAAATCAATTTTGAATTTGGTTTTCGTTCAGAAATTTGTTCTGCCTTTGTAGAATTTCCCTTTAATGACTTGTGTGACACGATTTACACAGACCATAACATTGAAAGTGGTATTATTTTCCATTTTTGTGAATTAAATTAACCATATTCAAAACCTCTCAGGTGATTCAATCCCTGAACCCGACATCGAAGTTAATAACACTGTTGAAGAACCCACATCAGACGACCTGTCGCAACAGAACATGGAAAATCGTGATGGGAAATTAGATGCGGCAAATGAGGTAAAACACCACGCTTTATATACAATGTATAGAAAATTATCATTTGAACAATGCTTTAACAAAAAAAAGTGAAGCTCATTATTCAGTTTGCTGAAGATCTTTATCTTGATTAATGAGAATTAAAAAATCGAGCTATTATAACAATCATCTATAAGATAGTAAAGTACTTTTAATTTTTTTTAAGGTATTCGTTGATGCGTTATCTGGAGATATGGAAACTCTGGAAAATGCAGCGGAAACTAGTGAAATTGGAGAGGGAGGAAAAGAAAATTGCCGGAGTCTCATCGAGTAATGTTCTATAAAAAATTCCTTGATATAGCTTTTGTCTGTAAAATTATTATGAAGAAAGCATTGTTGCAGACTGGTGTGTGCTATGATCAGTTTGATCATTTTAAAGTTTCGCTGGCCATTTTTGAGAGAAATTAATGGGATCGCACCTTTAAATATGAAAAAAAATTTTTTTTATTTATATTAATTTAAAGGATCTGAAATGTGAAATATTCAAAGTAGCGTTTCTGTATTCAGTTAGAAAAAAATCCTTTTCATATGAACTAATTATAAATATAAATATATAAAAAAACTATAATTTATTGTACAAGCGTAAGCAATAAACGGTGTTAGTCTGCTCCTTAATTAATCGGCTTTTTGTCGCGTGAATACGGGAAATGGCACAAAGCATAGAAGCTAACAGATTTTTTTTGTGAAATATCAAAAACGCAAAAATTAATACTTGGCCATTTTGAAATAAACTAGTTATAAGTAAATAAATGAATTGTATTTTTTTGTAGATATCTAATAATAATGATAATAACAATAATTTTAAATAATCAAAGGTGATTATTGTTATTATTATTTTACATTTAAAAAAAATAAAACAAAATAAAATATTTGGTATTTATTAATTTTTGTGATATCCATCTCATTTTTAATTTTAAGCTTCTTTAACTTTTTTGAGAAGTTTGATTACAACTAATACTTTCCAAAAAATTAAGATGAAATTGAAAAAATATTTAAATAAAACAAGCAAAATGTACAAGTCTACTACGTGAAAAAACTGGAAACTACCTGTAATTCTATTAATAATTCATGGTAATGGAGAAAAATTTAAAGTTTGAATTAACCGAAAATACAATGAAATGATTCTAAAAAAATTATTTTCAAATTAATTCGTCAAAGAAAGTTCTTTAGAGAATTTTAGGCATCTAAAATTTGAACTTCAAATAAAACCATCAGCCATTCATTCTGAAGCGAGCAATACACTCGAAAATGTGACCACGAGCGACAATGGCGCTGCCATACATCAACTTCACCACTACTCAGATATTGCGCAACGACGTCTTGCGCTACCAACTTTTAAAAAGTGTTAATAAATATAATATAAATGTAACTAGAGTAAAATTAACTAAAATATTTATTGTTTTCTGAGAAGCACAACAAGTGCAATGAATTAATACACGCACAATTTCATATGCTATCAACATCCTTGTCGTTGCTTGTCTCGTTTTGAAATATTCATGCTCAGTTTAATTACATTAATAATTATTCAGGTAAGAATGAGGGTAATTCTCAGATAATATCCATATAATGTTTGAATTTTGCATGTCGCTTTCAGTTCCAGTTTTATTTACTTTTCCCTATGGAGCCCCAAACTGCTCTCCGCTCTCCCTGTCCCGGTCTATTCGAGTTCAGATTGTCAGAGGGGGAGAAATCCTTACCGTGGAGGCAGAATCTAAGATGGGAAGGTATCGTCACTGTTGCAGCCACGACATTACCCGTATTTTTGAAATTGAAATTATTGGTTCCGGCTCCACTGGCGACGGTAAGTCTATAAAAAAATTTACCTTAAAGACCTCATTTCTACTTTTTCTTTTCTATGTATTGGAAGATGAACAATAATGGAAATTTTTTTCCGTAACTGATGCTAACTAAAAAAATGTCAATAAAATTAGCATTAAAAAATTATAATTTGATTTTGAAGGGTTTCGATTTTGTTCTTAATGTTTATTGCGCCAAAAACAAAATTTTTAATGCAGAAGTATGGTGGAAGGTTGGAGATAATTGGAAGAAGGAATGTATTGGAGGAAGTTAATTCCGGACGCCTGCGTGAAATTAAATACAAATTGCTCTTTCCTCCGCTCGTACCTCTACCTCAAATACTCTCGGTGGAGGTTAATTCTAAGTTGCTTTGCAGGGCAGTACCCGGTTCGTATTTTTTTTCGATAAAAAATTTGCCGAATGATCATTTAATATTAACCCATTTTCTCAGTTTTCAGACGAATCCAGACATTTGTCACTCTGGAACATTCTCTGTTGCCGTTCATATCCGAGCGACCATCTAAAGAAAATAGCAGTACAGATCCCACCTTAGGTGGATTCTTATACTTATCATTTATTAAAATTATTAAAGCGCCATGGATTTACTTTTTAATAGTATGATTTTCAGATAATTTTAATAACGGGAAAAGCTTGTCGAAGACAATTAATATCGGTGTTTCACGGGAAACATGTGGAAGCCCAATTCGAGCTGATCCTTCGATGGTTGATAGCCCACAAGGATCCAGAAGAGATTGGCCATGGATGGTGCCACTTTTTAAGAAAACTAATTCTGGGCTCCAGTTCCTCTGCAGTTCCACCTTGATATCAAATCTATTCATAGTAACGGGTAAGGTGATTCTAGTTGAAATTCATGTCTTTGATATTTTGCTTTCATAGAGTTCTTTTTTTCTTAGCTGCCCATTGTGTAAAACTGCAATCGGAACCGAATTCAAAAAAAATCGAACTGGTCGCTTACGTAGGGAGGTCTAACATAGTTGACGACGCGGATGAGCATTGTCAACCGCGAGAAATTCACAAGATATTTCTGCACCCCGATTATGATCCCGATACTGTCCATTCGGATCTGGCCGTCCTGAAGCTTCAAAAACCCATCGAGTTTTCTCCTTATGCGAATGCTGCTTGCGTCTGGTCGGGCGAAGAAGATCTGAATCTTATAGTCGGAAGAAAGGGTGTTGTAAGTCTTCGACAGAAATTTCTTAAAGGTTTTCGATTCTTTTTGATCTAAGAATTTTCTTTCAGGTTTTCGGGTGGGGCATGGATGGTGAGGGAAATAAAATGACGGAAACACCAAGGTTTGCTTTTATGCCAATTGTATCACAGGAGGAATGCTTGCGAAGCAGATTGGAATTTATATTTCTAACTACTAATAGAACTTTATGCGCCGGATTTAGAAACGGTATGTTTTGTGATAATAATAGCATTATATTTTATAACTAACAATTTCTAATTTGATATTGTAAATTCCCAGGCACCGGTCCTTGTAACGGTGACAGTGGGGGGGGTTTATTGATCCCAAAGCAAGAGAGAGATGGTACCATCCGTTGGTTTTTAAGGGGTATCATTAGCTTATCTATTAAGGAAGCTGAAAGAAATAAATGTGATCTTTCCGAATACACTGTTTTTACGGATTTGGCCAAATATAGTGACTGGCTTTCAACATTTGTCCCAAAAAGGAGTTAAGGATGCCCAATGAATTTAAAAGCATATGAAATATAACTTTTTAAATAGTCTATTATGGACAATATAGTTCAATTTAGCATAAGGTCCTTGCACAGGAATACTTAAATATTAGTTCCATGGGCGTAAAATCTTCCCGATATATCATTTTTCAATCCTCTCGTTCGATATAATTTACGTCTGAAGTCGGACTTTGAAGGCAACACCTCAAATCACGTAACTTCGACTTTCAATTATCAAAACTTTCAACTTAAAAATGTGCTTTCTTTCAATAATTTTGTGCTTTTTAAAGGAAAGAACAAGTTCTATTATGTATAGACATTGGTGAAATGCGAGGGAAAGATTGCATGTGGTCTTCCCCAATGAGGAAATTGTATTTATTATATTAGACATGTAAAAATTAAGAATTCTATTAATCAACTGTAAAATTAAGATATTTTTTGTTACGTTTCGCTAAGAAATCGCAGAACAGTAATCCGAATTTCATATAAAATATATAATTAAAATTGGCTTGAAATATTTTTTTGACCTAACTTTGCCCCAGTCCTCTTCAATGTGTATGAAAAGGAAGCAGAAAGCCTAATTTTCTGTTTCAAATTCGATTTCGTAAACAAAATGAATCGCGAAGCAAGGATCATCATTAGAAACAAATCAGACACTGTTACCGAAGCGGTTTCATTCATATAGTGAAAAAAAATGTGAAGAAAAAATAAAAATATCCCGTGAAAATATTCCTGTATTATTTCTCATCAAGATAAAAATATTGAATAAAACGAAATATAGCTTATGAACAATCAGCAAATATGGAAAGATTAATTATATGAAAATTGAAAACCCTTTGATGTAATGAATTTATTTATAATTAATCCTCAAGCAGGTTACACCTGCCTGAGTATATAACATCTGAATTTTTCTGCTTTAAATTCGCGATAAGCCAATAATTCATTTATAAATCTATAAAATAATTCAAGAGAAGGAATCTTATAAAAGGATTTGCTCTTTTTTTTTATTGTATATTGAAATTTAAAGATTTTATTTTGTGTGCCTATGTAAAACACTTTCAAAGAATAATTGTAATATATAATTCTTAATGGGATTAGTGTAAATTAGAGCAGATGAGAAGTCTCAGCTAAGACAGCCCTGAAACTGTCCTTGACTGTTTTGATTTGTTTAATCGTTTTCCAAACTTAAATTTGAATTAATAATCAAATAATTCGATTCAAAAATCTATTTTTCAAAAAATATCCGCAAATGATAAAATTCAAAAAAGCAATCTATGACGTAAATAAAGAACCTTTAGAATTATATATGTTTTTCTAAAACTTTATAATCATTCATAGAATTTTTTTAGCTCGTATTTGAAATTCAAGTAAAATCATCGAAACATTTATACCGATATCTAAAAATCATTTATTCATTGAAAAAACCAACAAAATTGTTGTTCAATTTTTTCAGATTTTTGTCAGAAAAATTGCTAATTTCTGAAATTTAACTTCTTTCAATGATAACTTTGTTATTAATTTTAATCTTTGCGCCTCTTTTTGTCTCTTTCGTCTCGTCGATCGTCTTTTGGTCTTTTACTGGATCTCTTAGCTTGTTTCAAAAACTGATCCAAGCCAAATGGATCCTCTTCTTTTTCCTTCTCAAATTGCACAGGTCCTGAACGAGTAGCGTGGCGATCTGTACCGCTAAATTCTTTATCCGGCACAAATCTGAAAAAAGAATAATTGAAATTTGGATTTATATTTGAAACAGCAATAAAATTTATGACAAACGGAAATTTTAGAAAATCTGAAAATATTACAATAACATTGTATAACAAATTTTATTTGCATATGAATAAAAATGAAAGACAGTTCTCTGTTTAAAATACCTGTTAGTTTTCATTAACTTATCAAGATCGTCTCCATATACATCTTTATCAATGTTCTTCGATGGTCGATATATGTGTTGACCAATATCGTTATTACCCCTCCAGGGTTTATCATAAACATTGTATGCTTCATCATCACCATATCCTGAATCCATTCCCTTGGAAGTGTTAAATAGTCTTTGATCAAATTGTGTTTCTCCGGCTCCAATATTTTTGGCAGGCAGTCCAAGTGCAATTTGTTCAGAGATGTCCCTTTCTCTCTCTTTCTGTAATCTTGTCCTAAACAGCAATAATTCGTTCCAACAATTTATCGAAATAATTTAAGATCATACTGAGGAAATTATTTTAAATAAATTGAAAAACCAAAATCGTAATACTATATGGAGAGGTTTTTTAAATTGAGCACAAATAATTTAGAAGTACGTACCTCTTGTCGGGAGCTGCTCTTGCCAAATTACGATCACGAGCCCTTTCCTTATGCCTTTCGTAACGCATTTGATCACGCTCTCGAACTTCTTCATCTTTTTCTGCAAAATTAAATTTTTTTGTTTCTGAACATGAAATGAAACTCACCTTAATTTCATAACCATATGTCAAAACAAGCTTTCCTACGATTTTTGTCTTTATGGTTCTTACCTGCTGCTGGAATGGTTCGAATTCCTGCTCTTTCCTCTCTTGCTTTCTGAGCTAATTGACGCAAATGTTCTTCTTTCTTTTCCTTTTCCTTCTGAGCTAATTTTTTCTCCAGTTGCGCTCTCATTTCTACAGCATCACGCGCCTAACATTAAATAAGTTCAGTTTATTTCATTTCTGAATAAAATTTGAAAAATTTATTCTCTATTATTAACGATACATTAAAAAATTGTTAAAAATTTTATAAATATAGTGCCTTACTTTTCTGTCGGCTATATAAAGTGCTTCAGCTAATTTTGCAAAATTTTCACTTATATGAAGTTGCTGTAAACCTCTTCCATCTGCAGCCAATCTTTTATCAAGAGGAATGGTGTAACCCTGAAATGATTAGTAAAGTTAGTCAATGTTGAATGGACAGAAAGAAATATTTATATTCATCAACTCACTTTAGCATTTTTCCAGTTTGATATGCAAGGAGGTATTTTCCATTCCTTCTGTTCTTTTACGGTGACTTTTCTGGTGGGAGAATGCAAAACTGGTGCAGGAGGTGAAGGAGGTCCTCTAGGTATTTTCTTATTAATTCTGCAAATAATGTATTATAATATTTGATTATTCCATTCTCTAAACTGAAAGATGTGTAACCAGTCTAGAAAAGATTCAAATTTACAATAATAAAATATCAACAGAAAATAACTAACTTAAATTTTGGTGGCTCCATTGGATCTTTCTGAGCCTCTACCATTCTAATAACCCGTTGCTTCGCTCCGGAGTTGAAGGCGACACCTTGCTGGGACGGTGTATATCGTATAAATTGGGCAGGACCTGATTTATCTGCACAACGTACTGGCATGGCGGCAGCAATTTTGGAGTTTGTTATTTTTTCCAATGCTAACTTAGTTTTCTCCATAGTCTCATTGATTTCCTCCTCACTTGGTCTTTCTAAACTCGGATCATCTTCAGCTAAGACTTCTGCTGGTAGCAGATCGCTCAATTTCGAGTAAACAAGCTAAAGTTTCAAATAAAAACAGTAGTAGGCATTATTTTGATTTTAATTTTATTCATCAATAAAAAATTTTCACATTTAATAAGCATTATATTTAAACAATAACTTTTTACACTAATTAATTAATGAGGGTGATCATTGTTAATCAATATTTCAAGAACATACATTTAGCTATATTCATTAGATGACATTATTTATAATAATATATACCTTATCCTTTGAATGACCTTGTCTTGTTAATATATCATATTTAATCTTCCCTTGATTATCTAGTTGTATTGCTAAGGCATTAGAGGTGCTCTCCTGACCCTTCTTCCCCATATTAAGGGGGTATTGGGCCACTGGTATTTCTGGAAAAGCCCCTCCATCACCAAAATCCTAAAAAAAAAAGGAAATGTTGATATTAAAAAATGTATATTTCAGTTTCATTATTAGAATTATGAACTAAAATGTTTTTTAATATTCAACAAATTTATTTACAGATATCTAATCTCAATAACTAAGAACATCTGCATATATGTCTATAATACACCTGAGTATTACCTAGGTATTATTTATATATGTAAAATACCTATGTAAATTCATGTTATTTATTATAAATGTTTTTAACAATTCAATTCTAATAAAATTTAATTTTGTAAACTTTCAATCAAAATGTTTAAGTTATCACACAGAATAAATCAAATAATCCAAAAAATTTATTTTTCTTTTTTCAACTATTATTAATTTTAATTTTTTTTTATAATTTTCAATTTAACAGAATACACAGTGGTTCAAATTCAAAAATTTTAAATTTATTTTATCACTGAATCTGAAGCCTTTTTTTTTAAAGTAAAAGTCTTATGTAATTAGCAAATACAGTATTTGTACTTGCATAGATTACTAGATAGATAAAAAAACTAAATCTAATTTTGCTCAAATTGTTTTAATACCTCCAAAGAACGTGGAACCCAGCCACATCTTAATCCATACACTGGTGCAGTAGAAGATGCAACGACCAAAGTTGAAATTTGATTTGATGCAGAAGCCTTTATTCTTTCTTCATCCCTATCCCAGATAGTCTGTGTAGGTGGAGGTAAAATACTAAAGAAAAAGAAGTCATATCTTAAATGAAATACTTAATTATTAACTTTTAATTTATCAACTTTTCAGCATTTATTATTGGCCAAAATAGCGTTAATAAAAGAAAATGCCATGCAAAAAATTTTATTTTGAAGCATAAACATGGGGGAAAAATTGTTGGATTTTAAGGAAAATAATTTATATCCAAAATATAACATGTAAAAGAAGCAAATAGTTTTTACTAATTGAACATGAAAATTTACATTAGCTTTGAAAGAAAACAATTAAAATTGAATTTAATAAAAGAAGCGTAAGGAAATTTTAAAGGTTAAACATATTAAGGAGTAATTCTCAATTTTTCTGCCACTAAGGCTAAATAATATCTTACATTTTACTAACATATTTACTGTTCCTACCTCGACAAAGACATGATGTCTTTGATAGATATATTTCATGCGTAGAATTAAATTACAAATAGAAAAGGAGTCAAGGAACGAATTTCAAGTTATTATTATTCAATTCCCTTGATTCTAAAGCCACGTTTTATTTGATGACGAATTTTTTAAGGACTCCACACTTTACATGTTCTATGGTAAAATATCAGAAAACTATCAAAAAAATTAATTTCTATAAGAAATAAGAATAATACTACAATTTAATGACAATATTTTATTTAATAACATATCATTATAATATTATGTAAACTATCTTTATTTTAAAACATCAATTTATGAGTCAAATAATTTTCATATTGTTTTCAGGCATCAATTTGGCTATCTTAGACATTGTCGGCTTTTAATCTATGGCTTTTATTCACCTTCAGTTTTAAAATTTTTAGCGCAAAACCTTAAAGACTTAACAATTTTTAATTTCAGAGATCATCATCCATTAATTTTATTATTACAAATACTTCATTTTAAAAGTATGATCAATTATTGAGTTAAATTTACACTTTATATTAAACAATAACTATAATTTGGCCAGATATTTATAACAAATAAAAAGTGAATTTCTACTCAAATTGTTTTTTCAGTCTGTTTATTTTTTAAATCAATTTTATCTAAAGTTATTTAATGAAAATATTATAAAAAGATGATTTCACTTTATTTTTTGATAGCTGCTCGGATTTCCTCGAATTCTATAGATGGATCAGAAAATCTGAAAAGACTTTCATGAAACTCTTCTTCAGGTAATTCTTCAGGATGATCTTGCGGATAATAAGTAGGAAAATGAGGTGGTACTGTTGGCCTTCTATAAAGAAAATCGAAGTTTAGTTAGAGTGAAGCTTGTAACTAAATGAAACTATTTTGAAGAAATATTTCTCCTTGTAAAGAAATTGTTTTAAAAATCATCTGAAGATCTGTGATTCAAGAGGATAAATATATATATATAAATTCAGATTTTTATCTAGAATGAATATTTACTCTGGTAATAATTATGAATGTAAGTAATAATTCAGAGTAAAATAATACCAAAGTACAAAAGGTATTATGCAATGAACATCAAAGATTTTAACTGATTTAAAAAGCTTATTTTTAAAGATAAAATTAAAGCAAACATAAAACTACTGCAGAAAACTTTTTAAAATAAATATTATTGCATCAAAATTAATTTTTTTATCTTTAATAATTCCAGTTTTTATTTCCTAAAATTATGATTTTTTCTATTGAAAATAAAAAAAGTAAATTAATATAAAATGTTATGCATACTTAGACTTTAGAAGAGTATCATGAATATAAACAATTCCATTTGTTTTTCCAGGTATTCCGGGGCCTCGAGTATAAATAACGTTATATTTATGATTAATTCTCATGATCTAAAAAAAAATAATTGTTTATTAATATTTTGGATAGTGAAACATACATATTCAGTAGAAAGAAATTTAAATGATTTATATTTTATTAAATAGTAAAATTAATATTTTTACCATCAAACCACTTTGAGTTCTACTTTTATTGCCAACGTGACCAGGCATTTTTTTTCCTGGCCAAACTCTAGCTTTTTCTCCTCCTGCACCAATATTTCCAGGTCGTCTATGGGTTTTTGTCTGGCCATGAGATGCAGGCATTCCATGAAATCCCCACCTCTTCATAACACCTTGAAACCCTCTGTATATTCTGTAAGTATGAATTCATTATTAACAATGAGTTTTAAAGAACTGAACTATTTATAAACAAAAGATTAATATAATAATAGAAAATTAAAACTTTTTAAAGTATGTTTTACTAAAAAACTTCATAAAGCATTTACTTTCATTTTTTAATTTGGTTCAATCTTTAGCATTTGCATTCCATACTTAAGGTAACAAAATTATGAATCATATTTTTATTCATTTATTTATTAGAATAAAGTGTTGATGAAGCAAAAAGTTTTTGGCATTATACAAAAGAATATATATATATATATTAATATTGTAAATAATTTTATAAAAAAATCTATAGTTACTTTTTTATAAACCTTTTTAAAAGAATTTGGTAATTACTGAACTTGTGAAGTAGACTTAAGACAACTTCATTCAACTAAGAGTCTACTTCCTAAAATTGGGAACATTTATAACTTTATTTATATCATAAAAATATTTTATTGATTTATATTCTGATAATTATAGGACAAAATCATTGTAAAGCTAAAACAATAATTGTTCTTCTGACTGATTTAATAATAATAATGAAGTCAATGAGATAAATTTTAAGCAATTACAATAAAAAAACAATTCAAAAATATAGCTGAATTAAAATTTATAGAAGAAAATTTGAATAAAAGATGAATTAGACTAATTTGGCTTATTTTACTTAAAAACAATTACAAAAAATTAAATTTAATTCATCTAAGTAATTTTTTATTTATAAAATTATTCATATACAGATTAAACAGACAAAAATACAATAATTTGGTCTAAGTTTACACAAATATTTAGATTCGATATCTTCCAGTTAAACTTATTCAGAAAACAATATAATTTATAAAAATTTAAAAATGAGAATATTAATTGATTTAAGGGAATCAGATCACAATATATATAAACTATTTTTTTAATAAGTATCAGAAACAGACTAATTTCTTGAATCAGTAATGTAAAATTGTAGATCTACAACATACATCCTTTTCTGCTGCATTTTCTTGAGTATTTTTTTCATATGATTTAAGTATTTTATAAAAATTTTTGACAAATCACACAAATATTAAGAGCTTTAATTGTCTGCTAGGACTTTGAATGTTTCCACATCCTAATTTATCTTCTCAAGAAAGTCACTAAAGAAATATAAACTTTAATGGTTCAAAAAAAATTGAGTTAACTCAAAATTTTATTTTACTTATCAAGTTCTGATATTTAAAAGTAGACATCCAGTACCAGCAATATTATCTTCTTAACAAAAAGATCTTTTAAATACTCACAAAATAATATAGAATACTTGCTTTAAATCTAATCTTAGCTGAAAATTTATTAAGAACATTTTTATTAGCCAAAAATTCATGTTGTGATTGTTTATTATTAAGCATTAAACTTACGTTGTTCCTGTAATATCTACCATGTCACCTACTCTAAAGTGTGCAGCTAACAAAGGAGTGCCTGGTTGTATATTAGCTTCAGGATGGATATAGAATTTTGTTAAAACTTTTTTTGGCATAACACCTGCTTTGGAAAAAAGTTCACAATATGATTCAGTAAATTGTTGGGGATCACAGTTAATGGCACCTACAACTAATGAACCCAGATCTTTCCTTTTTTTTAATCTCTTGCCATAATGCCTTAAATCATTTTCCCCAGGTGGTATAAACTTTATAACATGATTATCTATGACCTGAAATATCAAATCAACCTTTAGAAACTTTTGCAAAATACCATAAGAAGCAATTACTGAATCCCAACCACCAATAGCAACTTTTATAGCCCAATTTATATGATTAAATGAAAAAATTTTTCAACTTTTATTACAGCA
Organism: Ricinus marginatus; assembly: GCA_028565995.1. Lineage (NCBI taxonomy): Eukaryota > Metazoa > Arthropoda > Insecta > Psocodea > Ricinidae > Ricinus > Ricinus marginatus. The sequence continues at coordinate 2,569,088 of JAOWBB010000008.1, read as the reverse complement.
TAAAATTATTAATAACATTTATAATCACCTGCAAAAGAGTTGTATATATTATTTGTCCATTTTTTAACCACTGAGGAAGAGTTCCTAATTTCACTCCTATTAATCCTGTTCTCATACATTCAGGAAACCAAGTGCCTCTGAGAACTGGTTCTTGTTTTAATGGTGAGTGTAAGAACGTTTCTACACCACCTACTATTCCAGGTGGACCATATGTATCATGTAGAACTTTATTTATAAAATTTTTGTTCTCTTCTGTCAATTTCTCATCATATTGCTGAAAAATGTTTTAAATTTTAAATGAGATATAAGAGATCTTTTTAATTTTGTATATATTTAAATTAAAGCCAAAAGGAAAAAGATAATTTGACTTACATCTTCATATTGCTTAATATACCAATAAGGAAATCGTAATTTAGGTATATTATATCTGTGATACCTATTTTTATATCTCTGTTGCTGAGGAGTACCTGTAATTCTTTTTTAAAACCAATAAATTAATTTTGCTTTAAGTAAAATATACTACAGAAAGCTTCATAATTTACCCTATCAAAGCAGGATTTGAAAATTTTATTGGATTTATTTCAAAATCTAAACCAAAGAAATCAAAGATAATATTTGTTAAAAGTAAATAATTTTGAAATATTGAATTTTGATGAATTTTTGATGGTTTATGAATAAACATTTTATTTCAAATCTAATTGCAAATTAATATTTATTTAAGATTTAAAAAACAGTCAAGATTTAAAAAAATCTGCTGAATGAATCTAAGCATTGAAAACATAAAGAATATTAGCTTTTCATAAATAAAATTATAAATGAATGTAAATTAATTTTTGCATTAACAGATTAATGAAATATTTCAAATTTAAGAAAATAAAGAGAATATAATAAGTTGAGGTTCATAAATATCTAAAAAAAATACTCTCAGATGTTTAGTTTTTATTGTTAAATTGAAGTTATTTTATCTAGGGAATCTATAAAGTCAATTATGTATATATTTACCTAATTGGAAATACTGCACAATTAATTTTAAAAGAGTTCAAAAGTATTGAGAAAACTTTGTTGGTGATCATTATAATTCTTACTTAAAATGAATAAGTCTGTGCTTGAGAGACTATTTAAAGGCAGTAAATTATAGTTACTTTTAAGACGAATAGTTATTAAAAAATTTGGTATAATCTTCATTTAAAATATATATTACAAAATTTTTAAACTAATTATTTTCAAATCAACATTTGATCAGAAAATCAGTTTAATTTTGTCGCTACATTGCAAACAATTATTAAATGAATTATAATTAAAAATGTCGCACTTTTGCAGTAGTTAGTAAATTTGCATTTACTGCTCGTGGTAAGAGTGGCTTTATTAGTAATCTGAGGTTAATTTTAAAACTGAGAATAGAAATCCTTAAAAATGGTATAAGTTTTATTATAAGTTTTATATTTCCCTTTTTCAAAAAAAAAAAAAAAAATAGCAACTATAAATTTAATAAAAATTTTGATTAGTTTCATTTATGATAAAAGAATTTATTTAAAGACTGGTATATGATATTTTAAAATAAATAGAATTTTGAAACAATTTTGGATTTTTTCTTCTATGTTAGTTGCTATTTTTGTTTTGGAAAAGATACTTTAAATGCCACATATATTCCATAAAATTAATATTGCCTTTATTTTAATTGTAATCTTTACGATTTCAGACAATTAGTAAGAACAATAAAATGCTTCAGCATATTAACTATAGAGTCCGAATCATACTCCAAGATTCAAGAACATTTATAGGCACGTTCAAGGCATTTGATAAACATATGAATTTGATTTTGGGAGACTGTGAAGAATTTCGTAAAACTAAGCCAAAAAATTCAAAGCAACCTGAGAGGGATGAGAAAAGAGTTTTAGGATTTGTACTTTTGAGAGGGGAAAATATTGTATCACTCACAGTAGAGGGTCCACCTCCACCAGAAGAAGGCTTACCTAGGGTGCCTGTTCCTGGGGCTGGTCCAGGACCTGGCATTGGTAAAGCAGCAGGTAGAGGCATTCCAATGGGGCAAGGAATACCAGCTGGTTTACAGGGACCTGTTAGAGGAGTAGGTGGCCCTTCACAACAAGTTATGACACCTGGACAAAGGGGTCAAGTTTCTGCACCTCCACAAATGAGACCTGGAGGACCTGGTCCTGCTCCTCGTGGGCCACCAGGCCCAATGATGGGACCTCCACCAGGCATGATGGGTATGCCACCTGGAATGGGTAGAGGTACACCACCAGTGCTGAACAGAGGAGGTGAGACTTATAAGTAAAATTCTTTATTTTCATAACACTCTTTGGAATATGGATATAAATTGGTGCCAGAATAATTAAAAATTTAATAATAATATTTGCTTAATTTTAGGCCCACCTCCACACCGATATTAGTGAAAGAAGAGTAAAACAATCAGTTGGTTCCATTTTCACATCAATCTTGTAATTAAGTAATTATAATTTGTTTACATAAATTTTAGTTTGACTTCATTAATACATTATATTTTACAAAATTTTTACTTTATTCATACATATTTTTTTCATGTAATTCAATATCATTTGGGAAGCTTAATATTATAGTGAATGAACTGCATAAATTAAAAAAAATGTCATATAATTTATGTTTTTTGTGATCTTAATTATACTGAAAATTATGATTTTTCAGTGTGAAACTTTCAAACTACATTTAAACTTAATTATATTTTACATTTAAAAATGATTTTGTGATATAATTTTTTTTTTCTTTTGATTTGGCAATCTAGGGACCCTGTTTTTAGTCTCAATCTTTGCTCTTTTTTATTGATGATTGAAAGATGAATGAGTTTTGAGTTCAGTGATGTTCACTGATCAAAATACCATCAAAGTTGTGAGCCTTGGAAGGACTTTTTGGTTTGGGGGAGCAGGATGGGTGATAGAGGTTATTAAGAGTATAAAGAAATTGAAGGAAGTGTGAGGGGAGGGTTGAGAACCAGAGAAAAGTGTAGAAAAATGCCATTGTCCCAAATGAGATTAGACACTAGCCTCCCACATGGAAGACGAGAATTGTACCACTTATTCACTCTGGTCCCCAATGCATATCTATTTATAAATAATTCACCTTTTACATTTTGTATGGTGTTAATACAGGACTTTGATATGATATATTTATATTTAAGTTAAACATTACATAATGTAATTGAAGAAATATAAATTAAGCAGTTAAATATAAAGCAAATTTACAGTTTGTGAAGAAAATTAAATGAGCGATATAATTACAAGTGAGAAACATTGTTACATAGGTTATAATTTTGACTTTTTATATTTCATATAGAAATACAATTTCAAAAAATTGCCTTTTTCTGTTTGAAGATATACTTATCTAAAATACAGCATTACAAAATCAGTCTTTTAAAGTAAGAATTAATTAAAATTATCTAATCACTGCTGCTTTCTGATAAATTAATTTCTTGCTTTACAACAGTTTTCACTTTAGGTTTTGCTCTTTTATGTGAGGCCTTTTTGAATATCTGGATGGCTTTTCTTTTACGATCTTCTAATACTTTTTCCATAGTAAGTTTTTGCGGAATATCCAATTCTTGCCTTACCCTCTTAGATTTTGATTGTGATTTGTTATTTTGACTCTTCAACTTCTTATCTAAAAGATTGCCAACTTTTTTTTTCTTTTCTAATCGATCATTATCTAGTTCAACATCAGCTAACACATATTCTCCATTTTTCAGCTGTCTTATAGCATTTTCAACTCGTTTACTTATAGTACCTTCCAATAATGAAGAATTTGATAATCGATTGAAATATTTTTCTAATGTTGTGTTCTTCTAAAAAAATAAAGAATAATTTATACATTATTTTAGATGAAATTGTAAAAATTATGTAACTAATTTAGCTACATAACATGATTTTCTGACTAAATTGAAATTAATTTCGTATATTCTTGTACAAGGCTTGAAAAAAATTATAAGATTCTCTATTTTTTTAAGTTCAATACAAGGATGATGAAAAATACCTTATTGTCGAGCAATTGTTTCATTACAGGCATTAATAATTCACTGCATTTTTTTTCTGTCCAGCCAAATTTCAGTTTTGTATACTTCTGAAGGAGTGGCACATTTGGTTTAGCCCAAGAAAAAGGTTCTTTTGAATGATCAACAAGAGGATGTAAATATGCTTCTAGTACAGCTTCACTAGGAAATCCTTAAGAAAAAAAGGATTAATTTTTTATAAGCTTGCAATTTCTGATTTATATTACTATAACGAAATTTAATGTGAAAAATAAATTTGAAAACTCGGATTTATAATTATTTGAATTTTTTTCTTTTTAATTTAAAGTTATAAAATTTAATTTTTTGGAGTGCAACTGCTGACAATTACTTACTTTAATTTTCAAAAATTAAAATTAGTGCAAATGAGATGTTAAGAAGTTGAAATTCATTCAGGTTCCATGAAAAACTTAAAAAAATTTTAGCGAAATCATTGTTATAAAGGACCATATTTACTATTGCCTTCCATTATGCACTCTATTAAAATTAAAAATTATCTTTCCTAAATGACACTTAATGGTAAATGATATCATAAGTAAGAATGCACATTTACCTGGCGCAAGTTTTATATTTTTCAACTTTCTCCTTAATGAACGCATTGTAGGAGTCATCTCACATTCTTTGGAAATCCAATTTCGAAAATTTTTAAGACCAGAGAGAATTTCTTCACTCTTTGGACTTGGGAATGCTCCCAGTATTTCCAACGCAGTCACGGGTCCAACGCCACCTATACCCGAAGTATAGTCGCTCCCCACAAGTAATGCCATTTTGATCAAATCTTCCCTGCAAAGCTCTGTAAGAAAAAAATCAATGATCTTAAATTGTAAAAACATAGGAAGAAACATGGTCGATTATTCAAAATGAATTAACTCAAAAGATTTTAAATTCGAATTCAATTTTTAAGTTTTTTGCTATTACGATAATCAGACGATTCTTCGTGAAATTTTTAGTTGTAGTGTTCCATTTAATAGAATAAATGAGATGTGAACAATCGTCCACTGAGATATATTCTCACAATTTAATTCAATATCTAAATATAATACGGTCTCGGATATTTTGCGAAATTGTAAAAACTTAATCATTACATTCTTATGGAAATTGCTTTTTGAAGTTCCGCTAGCTTTATTATGCTTCAAAAAGAAAATCTTACACATAAACAAAAATTTCATTCTCTTAAATTTAAAACTTTTATTAGGATTTCAGCTCGCACTTTTGTTTATATTCTCTTCAGTTACAAAAGCTTTGGCTATTAGATATTTAATAATTCTTATTAAAAAGTATTTATCTATTTGTCATGCAAATACTTACGAAAAGTTTTTTCGATATCTTGAGCCATGTATTTCAGGACGTGTTTTTTCTGATTGAAAAAATTCTTGTACACAACTTTACCCCCGAATAACCAAATATCACTGTCATCAGTGATGGTGCCATCCGTTAACCCCAGAACGTTCAGAATCGCACATTGGGCTTCTGCCTCCATCGGAGCAATCACATAGGGTACACCAAAAAGTCTAAGAAGTTCCTATAATCATGACATAAATCGTAAGGTTACTTAAAGGGCTAATTTTCAATAAATCGGCAGCTAATAAGACTTCAAACCTGAGCATCCAAATTCATTTGCTCGCTTATATTTTGAGCAAATCGCTCCTGTTTCCCTTGTTCTTTTAACAAATCATTACATTCATTTTCAAGTGAGCTTTGCAGCCGAAGCATATCGCTTTTCGTTGTAAAGCTTTTTTCATCGCTTTTATTTTCAACAATTTCCGTTAAATGCGTATTTATTTCAACTAAATCTTCTCTTGTTTTCTCCGCATTCGTTTTTGAATTATAGTTAAATATATCACTGAAAATGTCATCACTCTCACAATTTTCGTCAACTTTAACAAATATCTCAATTTTATTATCAGATTTTGCATTCATATTTACATGTTCATTATTATTAATATGTTTAGTGTTTCCTTCAACAACGGATTCAAAATCATCATCTGATTCTTCTGAAGATTGGATGAAATCACTTCCCATTTTATTTATAGACGCAGTAAATAAATTTGTTTCACACTTTTTCTCAAGTAGTTTATTACAATTATCGTTTGAAGATATATAGGATTTATCCGATTGTGAAAACCACAGGATATTTTCAACATTATTCAATAAATGAGTGGGTTCGGAAACATTAACTAATTCATGAGATTTATTTTGGGACATTTCGTTTGCGTTACTGCCACCCTCATTTATTTTAGGACTTTCTACATTACTGTTACCTTCTTTTAAATCTTCAATTTTTTCTTGAGGCTCGTTCGTTACTTCTTTTTTTACATATTTGCTTATGTCTGATAAAACTAAATCGCTACTTGAACGGATCTTTTCAATCTCATAATCTTTCACCCCAAGTAAAGGTAAAACTTCCATTATATCGTCCGTTAATTTTAATTGCACTTGTTTTGTCAGCGTTGTTGATTTAGAGGAAATTTCACTTTCGGATTTGTTACATTCTCTTTCTTTCATTATTATATTATAAATTTCATGCTGGGTCAATCCTTGCTCTACAGTTTCTTCCGCGTCCGCTGTGATATTTACGGCTTTAAGTGAAGTTTTAACATCAGAAACGGTAGAACATTGAAAATCGCTTTCAAAATTTGACAACTCCCTTTTCTCTGTATCTTTTATATGAGACTCTGATAGATTTTCAGTATTTTCAATAGAGTTCTTTTTATGCAGGAAAATATAACGTGTATGTTCATTTTGGGCAATTCTTTTACTTGGCAATATTTCATCATTGTCCAAGAGGCACCGCTGATCGAGCAATAAGCTCTCCAAATCCTTCAAACTCATACTCTTAGCACCCATTTCTTTGCTAACTTCATCTAAAGAAGATTGGACTGCCCGGCGCTTCAGCAATCTACTCATTTGAAAATCGGAGAAACTGTCGGATTCCTTCGGCATTTTATCCAAATGTTTCCAAGAGCTTTGTTTCCTCGTCTCGATCAATTCAAGTAAAATTTCATGACGGATTTCTGGGGGCAAATTTTTGAAATCCGAGCTCGTGATATCAACGCTGTGTATATTGTCCGGAAATTTCATTTCTTCTTCCTCAACGGAAATATCATCGTCGGAACTGAAACTGATTTCAAACTATTGTAAACAGTTATATTCAAACTGATTTTGGTAGCAACTGTAAGTTAATTTTGGCTGTCTGCAACATCCGTAAGAGTCACGACATATGCAATGTCCAAAATTATGTCACTGGGGGAAAATAAAGTACATCAAATTTATAAACACGAAAATATTGATTGTATAAAACTGTGGATTATTGATAATTTATTTATACAATAAGAGACTAGCAATTTACGGTCTGAACATTCCTACCGTGGATCAATTATGAATATCAACGAAATTCAAAAATGAACATGAAGAGTCAAAAAAAATTTAGAAAAAGGAATAGTTTTATTTATTCAACAGACAAAAATGAAATGTTAAAACATAAATATTTCGAAATTTAGGGAAATCCTAGACCTAAAAAACTAGCAATTGATAAAACGAGTGGATTAAGATCGTTTGGCCACGAATGTATTAACAAATGCAAATAGTAATATTCTCTTAAGTTTATAGGCTCTCTTACGCATCCTCATTTGAGTTTTCCGCAATTGGAGGTAACTTGTAAAGATCTTCTTCTTGTGATGTACCCGGAAGAGCAAAAGAATTTAGTCCGAGAATATCGGATGAGGTTCCATGTGACAGCATGTTCCGTATGGCTTCATGTTTCAACAGGTTTTTCAACAGTTTTCCTCTAACCTTCAATGCCTCGTTTCTTGCAGCTGATCGAATTTGCCCGCGAGATGACTAAAATATGAAATTACTGATTATTCTCCGACCGATACATTTATTTTATCTTGAACCGATCTATGTGTTGAAAATGTGATCAAAAATCCAATGGTTTCGTGGAATTAATATTCTGTAATTTTCGCTTTAACCATTTGAAATCAGAGAATGTCCTATAAATAATATAGACTGCTAATTTCCTAGTCATTTAGGTTTTCGAGAAGTAATTTGATCATTTAAAACAAGGTAGTAGAAATTTTCTACATTATTAATTAACCAATATTGGATATTATTTATGCTTGGCTCTCAATGGACAACCAGACCCGCAATGCCTTTTTCGTTTTTCTTAGCTAAGCGATTTTCATGCGTAAAAACTGAAAAGCGATATTTTAACTTTTGGACTGCTTAACAAACATATGCAATTAGAATCTATGAAAATTGAAAATTGAAATTTATTAAGGTATTAACTTTGGTTTACAACTTAATTTAACAGTCAACTGTTAACTGACAAACTTCATCATTATATGCACATAAATTTTGAGAAAAAAGAAAGAGAAAATCACTAAGAGATGGCATTTGGAAATCTCTGTAAGAATTGTCACGGAAATGGGAGGGATGTGAAATGTGAAAATTACGAGAAATTAGATAAATCTTCTAATGAATAAAAAAATTGCTAGATGTTATTACAAGTCTATAATATTCTCTCTTGTTCAGAAAAACAATCTATAGAACAGATAATGAAAACTGGTCCATTGTTTGATTGTTTGAAAACTAGTCAGTAAGAAACATAGTCCTTTAAATGAGTTTCGCTGTTAAGGTATCAAGTCTGTCTAGAAAAATTTGCATGACAAAACAGGAATCCTCAAGGGCGAATCACGGCAAATAACCAAGGAAATCAAGAGTAGGCTAATATCATATTTCGCAATCACACGTGAAAATAATATAAACTTATATTCCACAAGAATAATTAAGTCACAGATGATGAGCAGCGTGGGATCAGGGCAGATTCCATTCATCGTTTTCTTCTCCCACGTACAAAGCACAAAATTCCCAAGGCGCAACAACGCTATTCATTTCTTCAATCAATTATTTAGCCTTATAACTCATTTCATAGCTAGGTTAATCTATGTCATTTGCATGAGACCATTATGATAAATTAAATAAAGAAATAAATTTACCTTTTCTTATCGCTACCTAAAGGATATCTCGATACCTGAGCTCATGGGAAATGAAGCAAGTAATTTTATCGCTGCATTCATTATTAGAAAAAGTGAAACAATAAGGATTGAAGTTAGAAAGCACTTCTCAGCTCTAAATAATCTTTTTTTATATGCATAAAAAGGAAATGATTAATTTCCAATTAATTATTAAATGTAGAAATATCCCATACAAAAATAGATTATTTCTAAAAATCTTTGTCAATTTCGCTTTACACCAAACTATTTCGATTAATATTTCTTAGCTAAGCGATTTTCATACGTAAAAACTGAAAAGCGATATTTTAAATTTTGGACTGCATAACAAACATATGCAATTAGAATCTATGAAAATTGAAAATTGAGATTTGAGTTGGTGAGCGTCTACTATCAAGGAAAAATATTACTGCTATTCGATGAGATTTCTTGTATGGGTTCAACAGATCAAATTTTTTCGGGCAAAATAAAGAGTTTTGAGATACAGCAGGACGATTATGTATTTGTTTCTATACTGTAGCAAATTAAAATAAGTGAAACTGGGATGCCAAGAACTTAGTTATCTATACTTATCAATGAGGAAATAAAATCGAATGCCAGAATTATACCATAAATTCAATTTAAAAAAAAGTTAAATAAATATGGGTCCAATTAGTCTTTTTTTTTTCTTGCATCAAATCACTATATTATATATATCTTCAATTCAATCTTATAACGAATCTAAAAAATGATCGCGCCTAAAAAAAATGCAAGGGGTTTCTAAAATTGTTTTATGTGCATAGCTCATTGAACAAAACTTCACAAACCATGACCATATCGTATTTGTTGTCTAAAGCAAATGACAAAAAAAGGATTTTTCAGTTAATAAGTCAAAATCATCCCTTAAATAATTAAATTACTGAAAGTAATTGATATATAAGTAATATCTATAAGAATATATATTATACATAAGAATAAACAATAATAACAATTTAGAACTGAATAATTTTATTTCCAAAAAGTGTAACTTGTAAACAAAAATGAAATAATATTTATTCCTGATGTAACATCTTCAATATTTTCTCTTAACTGTTATCATTACCTTACAAATTTCATTAAAACATTTAAAACTTAAAAAACTGTCAGAATAAGTTATTCAAAAATGAAATTTATTCAATTTGTATTTAAAACAAGATAAAATCTCTATATCAGCAAATTATAAATAAAAAAATGAGGTTTAAAGATTAATAGGTAAAGCTATCTAATTTTCAAAAGTTTTGCTAATATGAAGTCTATAACTTCTGTTAATTATTTTACCAAAAAAATTAATGGTAAAATATTTCATATTAGTAAATTAACATTTCTATCTTTTTAAAAATTTAATCTTCTTTTATATTTAACAAACTTACCATTACTTCTCTTTTTAAAATTGGAACACCTCCATCAAATACAAACACTGGTTTTATCTTATAGAACAATAACTTACATATTCTATGAAATAAAAGCAAAAGATGTGCTATAGCTAAGGGAGCACCATGTGAATCATGCATGCCCTTTATGGCTTGATGAAGCCATATTGACACATCTGAGATTAAAGTCAGGATGAACATTGAAAGAAAAAGCAAATCAAGTGTAGTATTTCCTTTATTGAATTCTTTCAATAAATCTCAAGTTTTTTTTTTAAAAGGATACCAACTGCCAATACCTGACCAGCCATACTCTCTAGAGGAATAATTTTACCAGCTGGCTCTAACAACTTCCAAAGTCCATGGACTCCCATTGAAGTAGCAACTAATTCATAAACCTTAGGATTAAACTTTTGTACCTCTAAGAAAATTTCATCTGAAATATGTAAAGTCAATAACCTTGTGAAACAATTGTTGGTAGTCTTGGGAAACTAAGTGAAAAAAACCAGATTAATATTTATTTTTTATTAGATAAAGAGATTTGAAATCTTTTTTTTCAATGAATGAACAAAAACTTAAATAAAACACTACTTCTTAAATTTAGGCAACTTTCAATTAAAAAATATTTCGGGATAAATTATCCCAGGGTTAAAGAATTCTCAATTTAATGTACAGTAGATATAAAAATTATTACACTTCAGAAGATATTTTTGCTTACAGTTCAACCAATCTATAACAATGCCGACACTGTGCAAGTATTATTTTACACCAAAAATGATAATGAAAAGCAAAAAAATATTAAAGTTGTTGCACCTTTTTTTGATATAATTATCTGAAAAGAATTTGTAACTCATTGAAGAATATATAATGACATTTATGTATGTGAGGTTAATTCGTTTATTATTTTGAATACAGCTTATAAATTCTTAAATAACCACGTAACTTACCTTGAATTAATAAATTAGTAATTAGTATAATTTAAATGAGATTTCCCACAAATTACTATCCGAATCGTCCCGTGAACAGGAAGCCGCGGTCGAAATTATCGTGAGAAAATGACCGTGGGAAAATCACGGAGAAAGAAACTTGTGGGAATGAAATCGGAGTCGCTCGTGCCGCGCAAATTTCCCTGCTTGAAGAAACAGTAGTGGCAAGACTGTCGGAAAGTTGAGATCTCAAACAGGTGTTCTTCATTGATTGTAAACAAGGAGCGAATAATAGAAAGTATTTTTTTATAATGTTTGAGTATGAATGTAAGTCTAATTTTTTGTTAAAAATTTAAAAAACTAACACTTTTATTGGGTTTTTATGCATTAAATATAAGTAATAATCGGCCGTAATAAAATCACCGTGAAGTTTAAAATAAGATCTCGTCATAGACGCTAAACTCATGTTCTCACCGATCTGAATATATTTTCAAAGTGTTATTGATTTCTTTCTCTTGCTTTCAGTTTACTCGTGGATCATGGCGGGGTTTAAGCCCGATTGTGGCAAGCTAAAATAATTCGTTTTATTTCGTGATGCCTCATCAGTACGGTCTGCCAATGTTAGGTATCCAAACGCCTCCTTCGCCACCGGTCCAGTATGAAAGATATGCACCGGTGGCTCTCCGGCACCAGGAAGATCGTCGTCTTACCAGGGAGGCAATGGAGAAGTATCTTCGCGAAAGAAGTGATATGGTGATAGTTATATTGCATGCCAAAGTTGCTCAGAAGTCCTACGGTAATGAAAAGAGATTTTTTTGTCCACCTCCTTGTATTTACTTATATGGGGATGGATGGAGATTAAGGCAAGAGCAGCTTCTCAGGGAGGGTGAATCTGATCAATCTGCCCAACTTTGTGCTTTTATTGGAATTGGTAATTCTGATCAGGATATGCAGCAGCTTGATTTAAACAATGGGAAGCAATATTGTGCTGCTAAGACACTTTACATATCTGATTCAGATAAGCGAAAGCATTTTATGCTATCAGTGAAAATGTTTTATGGCAGTGGACATGATATTGGTGTCTTTCATAGTAAGCGTATTAAAGTAATTTCTAAGCCATCAAAAAAAAAGCAATCATTGAAAAATGCAGATTTATGCATTGCAAGTGGGACAAAAGTGGCTTTATTTAATAGACTTCGTTCACAAACTGTGAGTACACGATATTTACATGTAGAAAATGGTAACTTTCATGCTAGTTCAACACAGTGGGGTGCATTTACAATACATTTACTGGATGACAATGAGTCAGAATCAGAAGAATTTGCAGTAAGGGAAGGATATGTTCATTATGGAAGTACAGTTAAATTAGTTTGTAGTGTAACAGGGATGGCATTGCCTAGGTTGATAATTAGAAAAGTAGATAAGCAAATGGCTCTTTTAGAAGCAGATGATCCAGTTTCTCAATTACATAAATGTGCATTTTATATGAAGGATACAGAGAGAATGTATCTTTGTCTCTCACAAGAACGCATAATTCAATTTCAAGCAACTCCTTGTCCCAAAGAAGCAAATAAAGAGATGATAAATGATGGTGCTTGCTGGACAATTATTAGTACAGATAAAGCTGAATACCGGTTTTATGAAGGTATGGGTCCTGTTAGATCTCCTGTAACCCCTGTACCAGTTGTTCATAGTTTGCATTTAAATGGAGGAGGTGAAGTTGCTATGTTAGAATTAACCGGTGAAAATTTTACACCATGCCTGCAAGTTTGGTTTGGAGATGTTGAAGCTGAAACAATGTATAGATGTCAAGAAAGTATGTTGTGTGTGGTTCCAGAGATATCAAGCTTTAGGGGTGAATGGCTTTGGGGTAGACAACCCACTCAAGTCTTGGTATCTTTGGTTAGAAATGATGGTATAATTTATGCAACTGGTCTAACGTTCACATATACTCCTGAGCCTGGACCAAGACCTCATTGTCCTCCAGCAGAAGATATTATGAGGACTCCCAGGTATCCACCTATTTCAGATATTCCTTGGAATCATCACACTCCTCCAGGAGGCATATAAACCACCTAGAGCTAGTAATATTCTTCAGTAATAAATGTCAATGAATTTGAGTGAATAGTACATATTTACCATTTTCTCTCTTTTTCATTTAAATTTATATTGTGATTTATTTTACATTAATATGATTTTAAAAAGTGTGTTGCAGTTTGTGTGCAGTGTTTACAATGTATGTATTTATAGAAATCAGAACGAGCTTATATAAATGTTATTGATGAGAGATAAAATGATAAACATTTAGTTGCTAATAGCAGAAAAGATTATTGGCGGTAAATTTTGATGACTATATTACTAGTAGAAATATTTACTGAAAATATTTTGTAAAATTTTATTAATTTACAAGTTTTTATTTTTAAATTTTAACTGTACAGTATTTCTGAATTTTTTATTATAAATGATATGAGTAACAGGCAATTTATTTTGCATTTCAAAAGTTGAAGCATTTACTTGTATAATGC
>JAOWBB010000008.1:2520690-2555086 GCA_028565995.1 Ricinus marginatus | reverse complement strand
TGTGATTCCAATAAATTTTTTTTTTTTTTTTTTTTTTTTTTTACAAAATGTACAAACGAGGAAGTAATCAGTCAAATATTTTTTTTTCTCTTTTTTACTTTGTAGTAAACTAAATATATTTATACTTTTTTTTTCTAAAAACTTTAACGGATTATCGTGTACCACGTCCAATTTAAATTCCAAAATTGAAAAATTGCATGAGATAAGTCTTTGAATCCAAGGAAAAGAAATAAGATGTGACATACGACAATCGCTTTCCTATTATAATATTTTCTTCAGGCTTTTTCTCTTTTTTCAAAAGTCTTACAACTAACGAATGAGACACGTAACGCACAGCTTCGAGGGTCCGATGCAGTCATCGTGGCAGAAAGCGCCGCATTTTTTGCATACAATCATTGCCTTCAAATTGCAAACGCACGACTCCGTGCCGGAAACAGGTTCCTTGTTGTGAGAAGGATATGAACCGGAAGCGGGCGGTTGATCCAGCTCCGAGACCATCTCGTTACAGACTAATCCACCCGTCAGCCTCGGTGGCCGTCTGGTCACGGCTTGAACACCGGGGTTGGGACACTGCACAAGAAGCGAACCGGAGCGTTGTCCGTCGACGCTCGCCGGACGGTCGCGACCCCCTGCGTGACCGTGGACCTGATTCATGTTCGATGGAGGGGCACTTGACGCCCTCGGTGGCGTTCCTTTCAGACCGCTATAAACTTGCTGCGGATCGCCGACGCCGGCTCTCTGAACCAAAATATACTGACCTACGTGCGGAGGCTGATGATCAAGACCCTGTCAAAAGATTGTACACCTGAATATCGTTTTTTCGTTCCGAGCATCTTTCTTTTTTTTAAACTGGAAAAAAAAACTTTACCTCGGGGAAAACGTTTCCTTGAGCATGGGGTAAGACGGCCATAGTCACAGGTATTCCCTGCGATGAGGTGAACACGTGTCGAACCATAACAGGAGACGATGGCTGCCTCAAAGCGGGCCTTAAAGGATTCACTTTTGCAGATATTCCTGATTTTGCTATATTTCCACTGGTTGTCGATAAGGACGGCGTAAAAGTCTTTGCCATTCCTAGAGAAGTAAAATAACAAAGTTCCTTATTATTTTTTGGTATTGCTTTTTTACTCATTTATAATAAATACCTATTATGGATAAGAAAAACTTTTCTTTCTTTCATCTGAATGCTTCAGAAAGTGCATGAACGAAAGTTTCGCACGTACTGACAACTGATATCAGAATACTATATATACGAACGGTTTAAATTTGGAAATGTGAAAAACAATATTCCCCATTGTCGAAATCTTTTATGTCTGGTTTTATTACGACCTCAAGAAATAAAAAAGTCGGAGAACAAAACTTTTAAGGTAATGAACCTAGCAATAATATTGAAACTAAAGCCAAAATGAGCGTTTGATATCTTAAATAATGAATAATCTCTTTATAATAACGCTGGAAAACTAATGAACATGTATGATATGGAACTGAAACTAGGAAATCCACAAAATTGATTCAATGGATGTGTGCAATTATAATTAATATTAAAATGACAGAACTGAAAATATTTCATTGCCAAAAGCGACAATATTTGAACAATTGGCAGTTAATGCAGATTTCGTTTGATTTTTATTTCTTAACGAGGTAAAAAAATTATATTTCATTGGCTATTATATGACTAGAAATGATGTGTAAATAAATGCATACAAAAAATTTAACTGCAACGGTTATTATGTGAACAAAACAAGAGTTCTTTCAATGGATAGAGGAAATGAAATTCTTTACTTTTAGTCGTTATAGTCATTTAGTTTTAAACCTATACCTACCGGGTCTGGGAATGGCAGGTCCACTAAACTGAGTGGCAGTCATTCTAGACTCTTTCTTTGACCCATCGGATCTTTTGGTCGATGTTCCGGCAACAGCGGAAGCCAACATGGAAGGAGGCGGCTTCAACTGAGCTTTTAACTGATCTCTATTCGGACTGCTCTGAATTACGGCCTGGCAAATTTGATAGCTCCTTTCCAAGTTGACCGCACCCGGAGGTGGCTTATTCGATGCGGAACGCGAATTTCTTCCCTTTTCCTTTAATCCAGTTTTAGTTGCACGAATAGAATTGTTCACGGCAAGATATGGCATTGCGTTACTGGCAGTTTTTTGAGTTCCGCTGGTGCTCGGTATAACCGTCGGAGTTGCTGAAGTAACAGCAGGGGAAGGAGAGACCGTGGAAGGCAAGCATGCAACTGGAGCCGAAGGTGCCGGGCCGGGAGGAAGAGCGGCTGAAATCGGAGGCTGCTCCGCAAATGTCGGTGCCTGAGAAGCTCCCACGGTGCTGGAGACCAAACTGTCGGCACCGCTTACTGCCTCAGCAGCTAATGGTATTTCCAATTCGAGCTTCGAAAAATCTTGGAATTGACGATCGGTACTTAATTCCATCGGCGTAGAAGAGCTTGTTAAGACGTCATTAGCGGAATCAATCTTCGAATCGTAACTCCATGCTAGCCTTAAAGACTCGTCAGCCTCGGCTTCTGACAGTAAATTTTCCGTGGAGTCTACATCCCAATAAGTGGTTGCTTCCGTTACCGCCACACCAACTTCCATCGAATTGGATTGATTTTCAATATTGTTGTCAGCTTTAGCTTCAATGCACAATGCTTCCATTACCTGCGAGGCTTCCGTAAGTGAATTTTCTTCCAGCATGTAATTTTCAGCATCTATGATTGTATTTTCTTGATCGCTTAGAATATTCATCTCCTCCATTCCCGCGTTGAATTCTTCCTCTAAAAATTCCTGATCCTCCTTGTTAAGATTATCTAATTCCGAATCATTAATGTTCGGACTTTCTTCAATAATATTGTCGTTATTTTCATTCAATTCATGAAATGCGTCAGTCTTACTACAGGATTCAATTTCTTCTTGCACCATTTCTTGATCTTCAACTTCTTCGTAAATAGTGGACTCGGCAACTTCACAGTTTGATTGCAAAGTATCGCTTTTGACTTCTTGTGTGCAAGCCGGTTGAGATGAAGGGATATTCTCTTCTTCATTATTTAGCACCATCGTCTCGGTCTCCTCTTCGCATTCTTTAATTTCAATTTCATGAGGTTTATTCAAAGATTTTTCTACATCTTCGTTCGGAATTGCCAACTGATTACACACTACTTCATCTTCCTTCATGGTTTCATCCATGTCCACATTCAAAATCGAATGTTCTTCGATTTCTATTGAAGGTTTTGAAACTGCTACTATTGGTTTAACCTTGCGAGTTCGTCGCTTTACATTCTTTTTTCGGCGTTTACAGATTTTGACTTTTTCCTCTTCTCTTCCATTGTCTTCGCCCTCACTAACGCTGGAGCTCTTACAGGGTGTTACATTTTCTGACAATTTCAATTTTTTCCCAGATTTAGCTCCTTTTCTGCTTGTTGCCGGTCTCTTAGATTTTCCTCTTTGCCTATAGCCACTAAGAGCCCTTGTTACAGCTCCCACCGTTCTGACTGGAGTCTTTTTGGCGGAAGAAGAACTAGGTGATCTGAGTTTTATGGTGGTCTTTATAGGAGGACGACAAGAAATATCGTTTTCTTCTCTGTATCCCCAGATTGGTTCAAAATTTTTCAGTTTCCACGGATCTAATCGACTTCTGTCCTTTTCTCTTTCGGCTCTAAGCTTTTGTTGGTTTTCAGGAGTAAATTCACCTTCCGCCAATCTTTCCCTCCACTGCTGACAAGCTCTAGCAAAAAACTCATTGTTTAAAGTAGAACTGCTCAGCTGAACAGTACCGTCGGGTAAAACTGTCGCACTTTTCCTGTCAACCTCCGGCAGAAGTAATAATAACTTTTGTTGATGAAGTGGTGGCAACATGGCAAAAGTAGTATTGTTAACCACTGATTTTATGTCAATATTACATAAAATAGAATCTGGTGTTTCTAGATCAATAAAACCTTCGCTGGCTTGCTTCAATTGTGCAGCGGTAGACAATTTTTTTGTTGTTCTCTTCCTTTGTTTGAATGTGAAACCGGGTATGGTGTTCAGAACTTCTTTGGCCGTAAGAGGTCTTTTCTTAACAATTTCTTCAAGTGACTGACTCTCAGTTTCATCCACTAAAAAATACAATTAAAAAAGAATTACTAACGGATCTATAATGAGAATCCAAGAAAAAAATAAACAAGACTATACTAAAATCTAAAGAAAACTTTTCTAATAAAAAGAAAAAATTTCAGTGAATTTAATTTAAAAAAATTAAAAACTTCCATTAAATTTTTTTGGAATGAAATGAATCAAATAAAATTCATCTCTAAACAATCAATATTAATAATAATCAGTGAAATCAAAGCGAAAAAATAACTTATAGAAATTTTAAGTCAAACCCAAAAATCAAATATAAATTAAAAAATTAAAAATAACGTTTAAGACTTTAATACATAGAAAGATAATGTTATAGTAAAATATAATTTAAAATAAAATATAAAATAAAATGTAATAAATGCATTTAAATATATATGAAAATATTACAAAAAGAGAAAATTTAAAAATGTTTAAAAAAAGCTATTCTATGAAAACATCTAAAAAAACTCAAAAAATATTGCCTTGGAAACAAATTATATGATAACTCAATCCATACACATAAAATTAAAAAATATGGATAAAAAATATAAGATTTATGTGCAAGTGCAAAAAACTTCTTTAATAAAAATAAAACCATTACTTGTGCAATACTTATCAAAATAAAACTAAAAATTAAATTAATTTCTTACACTAAAATTACCATAAATTTATTAATTTAAAAAATTTTCAAAAAATCAAAATGCAAAAATTTCTTATAAATGTAATTATCAACATTAAAAAAAAAATAAAAATTCATTAAATTTACTTTTTTTATACATTCATTATCAAAATTAAAGCTGATGTAACATTTACTTAAACAAGAAAAAATCCAAATATAAAAAAATTTGTCTTTAGATGTTGATATGTGTTATTTTGTGTCCTATAATCATCTGAAATATTCCCAGTTACTTACTCTTTGATTATTTGCTAATTGGCAAAAAAAATAAGGTGTCTCATTCACATCTGATAAACTCTAAGACAATTAAGAACTTAAATTTATGTGGTTATCATTATCATCTCAAAGATTACTCAAACATATTCTTTAATAATGGGAATTATCATTATCATGATAATAACTAGGTATCAATATATAAATAAATATAATTTATCACCTAGTTTACATAGTAAGTAGGTGAAAAGATAAAATGCTTACTGTTAAAGAATCTAGTATTTGCATATAGTAAGAAAATAGAGAGTAAAAAACAACTATTATATGAAAAGGTGCTAAACTTAGTTTGGAGAAACTCATTGTTATTAATTATAAATAATAATTGTTCAAAATAGTGAATAATTCTTATTATTTAAATGTTTTTTCCCAATATAATAAAAATAAGTTATAAACTTATTTTACAAATCATTTAAAAATTTATATTGATTTTCAAATTATTAATAATAAAATCTTCATATTGTTTACTTCATATCATCACATATTACATAACCTTACATTTTCCCTTTTTTAAAAATATTGCTTATAATACTTGTATATCATTTAAGACTATCACATAACTTAGAATAATATTAATGAAAATAATATGAATGTTGGAAGAAATACAAGCAATGTTTTGTTCAAGTAGATGATGTATTAAATGACTTCAATATATTTTACTTTATTGCAATTTTAGATTAAATTTTTTTCATACCAATCAATGGAAAGTTTTTTTGACCCAATATATTATTCATTTTCACAAAATGAACTTAACGATTCATTTTTTCTTAAAATGTAAATCAAAATCAATGTAATAATGGCTGACATGACAACGCCCTGCATAAGTAACTTTCATATTTTTTTTCTGCATGTTTCTCTACATACCTTTGGACGTGGAAGGCCCGGGTACAGATTTAACATCAACTCGTGGGAAACTAGGCATTGGAGCTGATGTACCAGCCGCGATTGTCGTATTTTTTCTTCTGCGTTTGGCCTGTTGACGTAAAGCATGTTTTACTATTTTCTTTCTTTGATGCTGCGAGAATTTTACATTGGCTTCTTTCCCGGATTCTTCGGCAGTAGCTTTCGAAATAGAACTATCCATAATAATGAGTCGGATATGATTATTTTCAGTGAATTCTTCAATTATAATTCAAAAGAGTGTGGCGTCCTTAAACAAAGCTGATCTCCGAAATAAAATAAACTTGAAGAATTTTCATCCAGGTTTTCCTGAAATTATAAAAAAGAAAGCATCCCTAACAATCCACGGAAAAATACTGCCGACATTAATTCATATACTTACAATTATAAGAAAGAAATTTATAAAAATTCATCTTCCAAATGTTATTGATCAACCAATGTCAACGCCATTTCGCAAACTGAATAGGGAACGAAAAACGCCTCAAAGGTTGTTTCAATACTCATTTAATTAAAATTTTACAGTAACAGTTTTTCCAATGATTTGACTTGAAATAAAATCATAAATTATAATTATAAATACACGTTCCAGAAAAATTTAGTATTATATATAAAAAAATATTTCTTACTTTCCTTTACGACGGAGTTTCTGAGTGCGCACTCAAAGGATATTTTCCTTTGTCTTGATTTATTTCATTGCATCATATTTAAAAGCATTACGTTAAGTCGATATATATGTAATTGTTAATTAGAACTAACTTTTTGGAAAGTAATATCGAGTCAGAAAAACGTTGATAATTGTAAAAGAAAGTTTATTATAATTTCCAGTAGTTTCCGGTATAACTTTGGATGAACTTGTTGCCTTTTGCTCAGTCAATAGAATTGTACATTTACACAAATTTATTTTTAAATACATTTATTCTTCTACATCGAAATCATTCTTAACATTCTTTCCGAACATTGATTAAAAACGCATCAATATAATTATTCGATAAAAATTTTCGTATCATAAGAATTTTTATTTGTTCACAATTCGGTATCCGTTCTTATCTCCAATCACTCAAACGATTTTTTTTCAGTAATTCAGAGATATAATTAAAATATTAAGATGATTTAATATGATTACGGAAAATTGTCACTGAAAATCAATCACTTGCAAGATCATTCAAAAATAGGACGATATAAAATTTGAAATGGTACTTCTAAGTTTGTCGTCTGACAATTACTAAATATATTAAAAAAAAAAAAAATTAAATTAAAATTTGTTAAAATATTTAACATAAAAATGTTAGAGGGTTGATTTTGATTTCTTTGAAAATAATTTTCATCTCCAAATTGCACTGAGTAAAGGAAAAATATGTCTGCTTTGTACTGCATGTTAAGTCAAATATAACATAAATTCTTTTGTTTAAATATATTCTTTTTTATCATTCTAAATATAATTCATAATCAAAGTGATGCAATACCTTTTAAACTTACTTCCATATACTTATAAACAAATATTTAATAAAGTTTTTCATAAATACCATATGCCTAATGCCAATATTTCCTGTGAAAGCTTTTTTACTTAGATATTATTAATTGATAGCTTTTCCTTAAGTCAAAAGAAGAGTTAAAATAGATTTCTTCTGCATGTAATAAATTGTGAAGTAATCTTTTACTGTTACTTACTGCTATACAATTTAAAAAGTCAACTATCTTATTACTTTCAAAAGTTTATTTCATCCATATATATGTCATTAAAGTTCAATGGAACAAGAAAAAATTGTTAACTGTTAATAATAAGCCTAAATTCTAATAATAACCCTGAAATGATTAATGGAAATTAAGGTATAAAATGAATATAAACTTCGTTTTAATAGCAAAGAAAAATTAAGTTCTCAATCGGATAAAGAACAAGTAAAGAAAAATTTCTTTTTAAAGTAAAACTAATACATAACGATATATTTGTCATTTTCTGGGTTATTTCGGTAAGGATTTTGTAATTTTTAAATGACGTATTGCAAAATGGGCTAAAAAAATGAATAAATTTTTTCTTTTTAAATATTTCATTTAAAATCAGTCAGAAGTTTTTAAAAGAAATATGGTTGTGCTATGTGTTATTATTAGTCTCATAATAACGTAAGAAGGACTAATTAGATTAAAAATTTTATCTTCTTTGTTAAATAGACAAAATCATATTTGTCTTTTGCTGTTTCAGCATTCTATTTTTGTATATATAATCATTTATCATTGTCATAAGAACACGTAAAGTTGTAGGAAAAAGCCTAAATTCAGTTTTTTTTACTTTTTACTGTTTCTTCAATAATAAAATTGTTGAAGACAAAATTTGCATTCCTAAACTCTAAAATCAGCTATTAAAAATTTTTTTGTTTATATAAAAGTTACGAAAGTGCAAATATCATACAATTATCCAATAGCGAGGATGTCCGTCCAATCGTTAGGTAAATAATACTATTGTTAAAAAAATGTCCCTATGTGGCGATAAAATATACAGATTCCGAAAGTATTACCTTGTTAAAAGTGTGCTTTTGTGGTTGTATAGACAATTGCATTTGCTAGGTATCATGTAAGCAAAAATTTAACTTAAATCATGAAAAATTAGTTAATTTTTAATATAAAAAAATTAAAGAAATATATTATTTTACGTCAGGTTGGCGATTTGGACATGTCTCCCTCACACTGGAAATAAATTTATTTTAGCGTCTAAACGGAAATTAGCACCTCAGTTTTTTGCACAAGTGGATTACGGCATATTCTCCGGTTCTCATCCACGATAAATCCGAAGGCAAATGTTTCGTTTTATCCGGCATTATACCGCATGCTAAATCCGATTTGATCGTTCTCATGGCCAACACGTTGGATGGCCGGAACTTATCCAAAACATCGTCAAATTTTGTCGAATGTTCCCAATTTAAGTCACGTAACAGTTTTCGATAATTTAAATCTCCTTTGAAAACGATTAAATCAGATTCGCATAAGAAATTGTGCAAGGATGAATCGTGAAATTCCATTGATTCGTAATCGTACGGAAGAGTCCAAAATTTTTCATCGTGAATTGTCCAAACGCATTCGGAAAGGTAGTTTTCCCAACGTTTTGCCAATTCAGCCAAATCTACGATGCTTTTCAATTTGTCTATCAGCCATTTAACGTCTTTCGCTGTCACATCCGACACGTACCAGGGAAATTTTTTTACGTGAAATCGAATAGTCTTCGCAATGGAGTAACTGCAGAGAAAATCGCAGAAACATAAGTCGCTCACTAATTCGTAACCAGCATTGTCTGTTACGAAATCTAAAAAAAAAAATTAATTATTGTTATTTTTCTAAATTTTATTAATATAAATAATAAAACGATCACAGATTCAATTTTAATAAAATTTTTTTGAAGAGAATGTATGTTGAAAACAATTTTTTCACATCGATTTACATACTCCGAAAGAAATTCATAATCATTTTAAAAAATAGAGTTCTTAATATATATATATATAGGTATATAATAAATAATATATAATAAATACTTTGTTCGGTTTTTATGTTCTGGAATTGCTCTTTTTTTCCAATATTTTTGTAAGAAAAATTAAATTTTTATCATATCATAATCTGAAGAACGTCAAAAATTTTCTTTATACAAACAGTAAAATTTTCAGGCGGGCCGTTCATAAGAGTAACAACTGATTAAACAAATTACATTTAGCGAGTAACTATAAAAGAATTATTCAGGTATGATAGCATAATGCGGCAATCACTTCTCAAAAATCAAAATTCACAACGAAACAAGCTGAAATTTCACTTGACACGGTAAGAAATCGTTTAGAGAAGCAAACATTATTATTGCGGAGCTGAGAGTGAAATTAATATTTAATTTTAAAATTCTTTTCAAACAAAATATGTACTTGTAATGAAGTAACATTTCAGTTTGATTTTTGAATGTGAATCACTTCCATTATTTTTGATGCCCTTTTTAAGAAATACCCAATAAGTTATTTTATTGTTTACTAAATAAAACATTTTTTCGTAATAAAAAATTTTAAATAATATTAAACGTTATGGAATGTAAAAAAAAAATTGCCACGTACCAATCACATTTGCGCCAGATTCCAACAACAATTCGTAAACTTGTGCAGAGTCGTCATGTAACAAAAATGAATCTAAGGAATTAATGCAACTTAAGTTATTGTGAGTTTCAGTCGGTTGACTTCCAGAAGTTATGGAAAGATCGCTTCTATTTCCCCAGAGAGAGGCTTTAATTAATAAAGAAAAGACTTCCTTCTGCTTGACGTTGTCCTTATCCGAAACAATTTTTAATGTATAACTTCCAAGTGCTCTGATATCCGACAAACTCTTTTCAAACGTTTCAATTTTTTGAAACCGAAAAAAATCCAAATCTTTAAGCGTTTCACTGGAATAAACAAATTTATAATAAACTTATTATCCGAACGATGTAGGAATAATGAAATCAACGCACGCATCCAACGCAATACGAATCTTAAAACTTATTTATTTCAGTGCAATTAATAATTACCTCCTACGCTAAATAATCGAAGTTGCATTTTTTGAAAAGTTTTATAAAAAAAATTCTTACCGCTTTTTTCCCATTATTGGCATTTTATTCATAAAAATATATATATATACCTATTCTCAAAAATTTCTATAAGTCGTCTGTACATGTAACATTCAGTATACAACCATGGTGATTCAAACCAACAAACTGTTCCTGAAACACTCTTCTGCAATGCCAGAAATTTGTTCCATTCATCGACATCTTCGGAATTCGATGTCAAATCGACAAATGTTTTATTCGTTTGAACTTCATTTTTCAATTTCGATATTTTCCCAATCGCATCCTTTAGATCCGATTCCAAAACCTGATTTGAAAGAGGAAGAAAAAAAAATTGTAAATAACATTTGCTTCACAAATGACATGAAATTATGATAAAAAATTTACACATTTTTTGCCATTTTAAATCGGAACATTTTAACTGGAAAATGAAAATAAATTTTGTCAACATACTTTGGTTTTTGCCTGCGCAAAAATTTAGCTGTCAGAAAATTTAGCTGTAATGATTTTAATGACATTACAAATATATGATTAAGAATTTCATGTTTTAAACAATAAATAATCCACATTTTAAAAATTTCAAAGGCTATTTTAAATTATACAATTTATTATTAATATATTTCACCCACCAAAATTTAATTATCTGTTTTGAAAAATTTTTAAAGATTTACTTATTGATTTTTTGAACATTGCTATTTATTTTGCAGAATTAAAAATTTTTATCTAAGAATGATAAAATATAACAAATGATAAATATTTTTCACATTTAAAACATTTAACTAAATATTACAAGTAACTAAAATAAAAAAATCATTCTTACTCCTTCATATTTTATTATGTCATCTTTATTCCTAACTAACTGATCCACAACAGTTGTCAGAATCACTGGAAGTCTCTCCTTTATAGTGTAATAAGCAAATGACCTATTAATAGATAAATAAATATCTTACACAAAATTCATACAGTCTTAAACAATGCTATGTATATATTCATATAAATTATTTTGTCATAATTCTTTTATCTCCTACATTTTTATAATTCTGGGTCTCAAATATATATAATAAAGAGAAAAATAATTTGGGCTACAAATTTCAAAAGTCAAAAATTATTATTTTATATAAAAATTTATTTATAAATGCATAGAAGCAATTGATTTGCTAATTCCTTCATGCCATGTCAAAAACTTATATTTTTAAATGAGAAATGGATAATAAAACATAAAAGTACAAGGTAGATATATTAATAATATTTAAAAAATTACACTAATTTCTTTACTCTGCAGTATGTATGAAATCAGTTTTCATTTGAATTGCAAAAAATTTTTATCATTAACTTCCTATTTATTAATGTCTGTATGTACAATAATTTACTAAAGAATTTTACTTTTATTTTAAAATGAGGTATAGTAAAAAACTTAAAACTTCTATAAATAAATGATTTTAATATAAATTCTTACTGCATATATTTAGCACTTAGGACTTCATTTTTTGGTGTATTGGAATCAATGCCCACAAAGGAAACTGACGCTTGATGTTTCATTTCGGGCGTTTATATAAGTCTGCATAAATCTAGAAACCCAAAAAAAATGAAAGAAATAGTTAAAATCTAAAATTGTAAAAAAAAATTTGAAATCATAACAAATAGTTATGAACGTTACAGTTTCACAAAATTTTATCTAAATACTCTAAAACGGAGAAAAGGATCGGTGATATTTTATATTTCATTGGCATTCTCAAAAAAAAAGTTTTACGCTTCCCCTTTAACGGGAAAATAAAGTCTGAAAAAAGTGCAGTGACTCATTTTACATATATACAGAATATAAATTATGAATTTTTAGATCAAGTATTATGAACATTTTCAATTCATTAACTTTGAAGTTCAACAAAATGTCTTATACTTTCTTTCGACGGGATTTAATGATTACGGACTCATCATCAACATCACTCACCGTTTTTATGAAATGCTTTCGAAGAAAAATCGTAATTAACTAACTGACGCCACTTTGGTTACATAACATTTTCCAAATCGAAGTGCTTCAAGTTAAAAAAAAAAAAGAACAAAAACGGAAAAAGATAAAGCAGAAAAACAATTTCCGTTTGCTTTTATATTCTGCTGCCACATTTTATTGGACAACCGATGTCGTGGAAGAAAGTTCAAGAGAGTAAGCAGAAGACATTTCTGCGGAAAAAAGATCTTTTTCTTAAGAAAAGAAAAATGCTTGTATTTTGTCATTTTCCTTATTGTATATTTAATCAATTATCTCGGATCTCATCGTCGCAATTGTACAGAGAAAGAACTGAATTTGTGTAAAATCTCATTCTTCTACAACACTGGGTAAATTATCAAATTTATACATCGAATTTAGATTTGATAAATGTCCAGTTGTCCGGAAGTAAAACTTAACCGTTTTCCAGATGAAACTTCCATTTAATTCACTGAACATAACTTAAAAAAATATTAATTCTTCTGTCGATAAAAGTAGTTGCTTGAAATTAATTTAAATTCAAGATCTTAAAATAGTTTAAAGGGGCCACAACGATTAGATTATTGTGACATTACCAACCATATGCGTTTCAGTGTTATGTTTTATTTTTATGCTATTTACATATTAAGAATATGGTGCATATTAAATAATTTAAATTTTCTTTCAGATTTCCATTCAAGTATGGCCCATGAGTATAAATGTAATGAATGTGGATGTAGTTGTAAGGGGAAAGATGATCAGACATCTTTACATCT
Source organism: Ricinus marginatus (assembly GCA_028565995.1). Classification (NCBI taxonomy): domain Eukaryota; kingdom Metazoa; phylum Arthropoda; class Insecta; order Psocodea; family Ricinidae; genus Ricinus; species Ricinus marginatus. The sequence continues at coordinate 2,541,848 of JAOWBB010000008.1, read as the reverse complement.
TCATGTGGAAATTGAGAATTTGAAACAGAAATTATTGGAGAAAGAAAATCACATTATGAGTATGGAAACACATTTTCTGACAGAAGTTGATAAATTTCCAAATGGGGAATTTGCTGCTTTAGCTGAAGAGTTGTTGACCTGGCAAGATAAATATTCAAGATTATATGAAGCTCATAAAAGGCTTCAGAAAGTAAATCAAAACCTGGAAGACAAACTATTAAAAATTGTTGATAAATGTGAAACTGAAAAGAGTGTGTTAACAAAAGAAATAAGCCAACTAAAACAGAAATTAGTTGAAGCTAATTCAAGCATTGTCTGGTTAAAAGAAGAAAATGTGAGTAATATTTTTATGCTTTTTAATGCAAAGTTGTTATTTTCTCTTGCCATTTTTAAATCTGTAGCAGTATAATGGTAATGGATGACAAATTTTTGCACCACAGGAAAGAAATAGAAATGATGTAAATCTAGCCATTCAATTGCTGCAGTGCAAGCCTTCAAATTTTGTATCTCAAAAATTTGAATCACTTCCTGCTGATTTGCAACAGAAAGTGAAACTTTATATGTCAAGTAAAAAGAAATCCAGTGATGGAAGCAATCAACCAAAGCATGAAATGAAGACAATTAAAGTACCTATTCCAACTTTCCCTCCAACAGCTATGTTTTACTCCATTAATAAATCATCAGGTATTGAATTTTTTTGCATTGTTTCCTTGTTTTTTTTACAATTCAAATATGTTTGACCTAATTTTATACATTAATTTGCTAGAAAAAGTAAATAAGAATCACAGAAATTGAATTTTTATTTTTGCAGTGAAAATACTATAATCATGTAACTAAAGTGAATGACTAATACTCTATTACAATTATTAATTTTGATAAATGTAACATAATTAAAAAAAAAATTAAACAGTTGCTTTAAAGATAACTTTTGATATTTTTTTAATAGTTCCAATATTATCCATTCATGCTTTCAGATAGCATTGAATCAAAGCACAAATTGATTATTTAATTGTATTATTTTGACCTGGAAAAACACAATTTATTTAGCATTATATACATTGGATTTAATTATACAAAAATAGTGCTTGTTTTTAAAAGAAAAAATTTTATTTGCAGAAAGTGATAATGATGATCAAAAGTCAGGAAAACAGCTGGACATGATATCAGCAGCAATAATGGCTAAAATACTAGAGGAAAGAGAGAGAGAGAGGCAAAATCAAAAGCACTGCAGTACATGCATTTGTCCACTGCAGAGAGTTTTCACAGATAGAGTTACTCAAACTGACATTGTTAATCCAATTAAGTTTGATAGTGCACAATTATTCATTGAAAATCATGGCTTGTTCCAAAATTCATCAAATCAGATAGTAAAAGTAGAATCATATCAAAGCCAGTCACCTTCTATTAGTAGTGCAATTTTAATAGAAAGAAGCTGCTTTCCCATTTGTAACAATAAAAATATCAATAACACTAATTGTAGCATTGCGGGAAACGGCAACGTCGGAACCAATGCTGCACCCGCAAGTAAAAAAAATGATTTGCTTAAACTAAACGTCGGTCGCAACAGGTACCACTCGAGCAAACTGAGCAGGGGCGTCAATCGAGGACTGTACACTGCTAAAAAAGAGAAAAATGAAGAAATCATACGTAACAGTGAGATATACATCGACAGCGGTATACGTTTCAGTGATACGAATTCGTGTTATATAAACGAAAAGGACGTTACTATAGACATAGAACCGCCGGACACGGATAAAAGTACAAAAACAGTGCCGAGGCGTTGCTCAGTGAATGCTCACACCTGTTCCAGTAATATTCTGCTGGACAACGCCACTTCCTTCACCCCAGACCTATCCAGCTCTTCCCATCCCTACGCTCTCGTCCACAGTTCCAGATCGAGGTCAATCTCAGACTCTGCTTCCAGCAACGACGAATGCTCCGATGCGAGACCGACGGAGACTCAAATTTAGTCATATCAAAGTGAAAATTTTTCCTCTCACGTTTTTCAGTTGGATAACTTCCCTTTCGCAAAGTCTTAGCTTGGGCTCGGCCCGGCGCAGACGTAAGCGGAGACCTGGCCCAGAGCTTTTGAAGTGGTTTTTCTTCGATTTTAGGTTAAATTTTCAAATGACTTGCAACACTATCAGTTTTTTTTTGACTCTCGATACAACAACACGTGGAGTTTTTGCATCCACGTGGCCGCCTTCCTCACTGCCTCGCTTTCAACGCGAAACTTCCCGTTTGATATTCTTTTATCATCCCGTCCACGCTTCAACGTCTTCCTTTTATCTTCCTTTCCTGCCTTCCATGCACTTTTGGATTCGGGTTCTCAAATTCTCTTAACCCGCGCATTCTTTAAGCATGTCATTCTTGGCCTTAACCAAAAAAAAACGGTGCCAGAAAATTGACACTTATTTATCAGTACTACCCTTTAACGTGGTAAAATTATATTGCGGCTCGCTTTTAACGAGCTATCGAAATTTGTTAGCAAATTGATTAAATTTTTACCGCTCATTCTTGTGTTAATATGAATCGTTATCAAAATAATTCGTAACAAAAATTAGAGATAAAAAAGTACAGTTCAGCAATTAAAAATTAATTCAAAGATTTAAAAATAATTTATTATGATTTTAAATTTTTTGTATTGAGAAGACGACTTGGAAAGCGGTGGAGGGGAAGAAAAAGCAAAGGAAAATGGAGATATTAAAATTTAATGGATAACGTTAACGAAAAGTTTAAGTTTAGGATCTTTTTCTTCTTCAATAATCAGTTTCGAATTTTTATCCATATAATGTGATTCTATAAGTACTCGCTTGAAATAAACGTTAAATCGGTTGCATAAGTGATGAATTATATTTTTTTTTTCTCCGACTAAACTCGCGAGTTGTGGATAAAAGCGATAAGTGATTTGTCAAGTTTTTATATGCACGATCCAAATAATATCCATTGCATGAATTATCTCTAAAAGTAAATTGACTGAACCTTTTTTATTTCTGGTTATGAAAATGCATCGTTTCCACGGCCAGGCGCCGTTTTTAATAATTGTTTTTATTTAAACATTTGTCCGGTTTTTCAACTCTCAAATTACTTTTTGTTTTTTGCCGATTTAAGACGAAAGCTAAGAAAAATCATTGCATTTTCTTTCTCTCTTCGCGCACACGGCAGTTTCATAAAATATAAAAAAACCTTTTACAATATTGAAGGAAGACACCGCGCTGATCGCTGCGTTAACCTCATTAAAAAGGGGAAGGGAAAAATGAAACCTCATATCAATTAAAACGGATTTTATCAAAGTGATATTTATTGTGGTGGTCTCATTTAAGTAAACATTTTGCGATTTAGCATGTGACTTCATTACAGTTTTCATATTTTTCTCTCTTTTTTTTTTTTTTTTTCTTTTTCAGAACAAGTTTTTGATTCACGAATAAGCGAAGTAAAATTCAAGAAAGTGTTTCCTCTACAATTTTTAAACAGATAAAAAAAAAATATATTTCATAAACAAATCTCGGACGCTTTATTCCGTGCGTAAACTTCACAAAATTGTATTAAAAACAATATTATGTAATATTTTGTCGCAGATACACTTGACCTCATAACATTATAGCAACTTTAAATCGGGCAATATTTTTGAAATTATTTTACCGCCAGCAGGACCGATCCCCAGTGCAGTAATTGTACCCGGAACAACTTGTGTTCTACCTGCATCCCTGAAGGCATACGATCCGTTATTAAAACAAAAAAAAATTCAACTGTTAATAGTGACTTTTTTTTTTTTTTTTACAATTTCGTTTTTCTGTCTTTCGTTAGTGTTATACCTGATTATAACAGAAACTAATTTCTCTTTGGCTGCTGCCTTAGCAACTCTTTGCAATTCCGTTGCTCCCAGATCCCATTTTAAAATAACCTTCTTCTGGCCCTTGCTTAACCAATAGTTGCCTAGCGACGGATATCTGTCGACGGTTTCTCTGTAACATTCAACTGCAGCATGCGAGCATGATGTTGCTATTTTACCTACAACGGTATGGAAAACTCGACACCTCATCTCGCTTTTATACAAACAAAATGTGACACGTTATAGAGGAATTCCTTTTTTTTTTTTTTTTTTTTAATCATTGTGAAGGTACTTCTGCGGAATATTAGCGTTCAGCGGTCTTCTTTTATCTGCGTAAGAAGTGGGACTTATGTAGGTTGAGTAGAATTTTTTTTCTATTACTTTATCGAAAAATCTCGTTAGTTTGACTGCGGAAGAAGACCCGGCAGCAAGCGCATTAGGTTGCCTGCAATCCAGCAATATCTCGTCCGCACAACATTCTTCGGCAAAGGTGACAGCTCTTTGAATCCTGCTCATGCCGGCCAGGTCGAGCTTTGTGCCCACAACCAAAATCGGCATTTGCGTCGAGCCGACAAACTGCTCCGGATCGAAATCATCAAAATTCTTGTTCACCTTTCCGCTTCCCTCGTGGTTCAGTATTTCAGACAGCCACTTTTGAAGGTTTTGCTGGGATTTACGATTTGTCAAATCGTGGACGAGTATTATCCCGTGAACGGGATTGTAAAATATTGACCGGGTATTGCGATGACTCGAGCTACCTCCGATGTCCCACAACTCGACGAAGAACGTCTTTTGCTGAGGAAGGCCTTCTTTATATTCGTGCAATTTAACATCGACCGAACATCCAACCGTCCACGATGGTCTGATTATGGGCTCATTTTGGCAAATTAAATGCGTTAGTGACGTTTTTCCGACCCCCGAATCACCAACAACTATGATTCTAACTTTATCCATGGAAGCCATTTATGCGAAATAAATATTTAAGACCTTTCACTGTATCTCACCTTTTGATAAATTCAAATCAGTTCTAACTAAAATCACTAATTTGCAATCTTCCACAGTATTAAAATCTGTTTTTCCTAATACATTTCTAATCCAAGGAACTATTCCACGTAACATAAATGCCTGGAACATTTTCCTCCTGAAAAATTTTAAACTGCTAAATCCCCTGATTTCTTTTTATGATCTTCCATGCATTTCCTGAATTCATGAACAAGTGTCTGGCACTTTCTCCAATCTTGAGTTTCAAATATGCAAGCCTGGAAAAACATTTTAAAGTTCAAGTGACAATTCATTTAAAAAAATTAGCACTTTACAATTTGACAATATCATTTCTTAAATGGGGTCCACACATGTGGAATTGGAGGTTTTACAAAATGAAAATCTAAACACTAACAATTTTCTGCAAAACTGTTATGTTTTGCTATAAAAATTAGTTAATAAAATTCAGTAATATAATAAATTGTTTAATGAAACAACTTTTTAAAGATTTTATTAGTCAATTAATAGAGCAACCACTTTTATTAAGAAACAGTAATTACAAATTAACCTAACCTAACTTAATATACTTAACCATTTAATCTAAAAATTGTTAATAGAAGAATAAATAAATTTTTTCTGCAAAATTTCCATAAAAACATAATAAATAATGCATAAAGTAATTAATGAAGGTTTACTAATAACAAAAAAAAATAATTGTTTCTTAACATATTTGTGGCACAGATGTTTATTAGAACTGAAACAATTATACAAACAAAACTGTTTACACTTTAACAGCAATTCAAATATAAATTTGAAATGATTCAAATATTAGTTGTGAATATTCATCCTATAATCATATAATTTATATTATAAAACTTCTAAAAATCCTCTTGAATATACAACTACATAATATTCGCCTGTTACAGATAATGCATAACAATTACTTAGGTTTATTGTTTAAAAAAATTTATGTAAAACAAGAAAAACAACGAATTTCTATTTTTTTCAAGGAAAATCATCGGATGGAATGCAACTCCATGAGCAGCACACTGATTCCGAATAATGCTGATAATTAACCATTTGAAAATTTAAAAAATTCCCAATATGAATTTGAATATTTCTACATAAATAATCAAAATTTTTCACCTAAAATTAAAACTTTTTAAAATCGCGATTAGATAATGAATCACCTGTACTTGATAGTGCAATTCCAAACAGCCGGTATCTTTCATTAATTTCTCTAACAGATCACCCTCATCATCACTTTTATTTAAAAGCTGGCCATGTTTAAAACCTCCAGGACTCATTTTGAGTAAATGTTAAGAGAAGGGCATACAATAAGAAAAACTGATTCTTACAAATAGCCAGTCAGCACTCCGAACAGAGAATTATATCCTCGATTGATCTGCTCTCATCACGGGCTGAAATCAGAAGGAAACGTGAAGCTCACTGAAAAAAGTGGCAGAAGATTTTTGACAGGAAATTGGGCGCCAAAAAAAAAAGCAGCTTCAAACGGTCGAGTGAAACATATTTATGTGTGGATAAAGAGATGGATAACGATGAAACCTAGAATTGTGGCAGTGAGAAAAGAATTTAATCCTTTTTATTTTCAGTGAAGTCCTCAAGAAATTTCCGACTGAGAGTACTTCCCATTTTAAAATGGCGTATATAAACATGACCTTCACAGGACAAAAAAGAAGTTTAATTATTGCGGATATATTCTCTACGCCCTGTTGCAGGTAACTATTACTATACGTTCTGATCTTAATGATCCTGTAAACCATGCGACAATCACTAGAGTTACCGGAATCCTTGTCGGAGCGCTCAGTGGAATGTTGCTTTCTTATGCGCTATTCTTTGCCGTGCACTTATATTGCTACACGGCGCATGACAAAAAAGAGGAGCTGTCTAAAATAGAAGCTGAAGACATATTGCCCAATTGGATAATACCTTGCAGTTCGACCTTGAAAATTTACCACATTGTTGTAACGATTCAAAAAAAACTTTATGACAGATCCAACAGATCTTTAAGGTTTCATTTTCCAGTCCGATATCAGGATTCATGTTATATTTGTCACTTTTTTTTTTTATTATCCACATTATATTTTTAAGGCGCTCGCTCATACATATTTAATCTCCTTTGATTTTTCACTCTGGTCGGAGAAATTTTATTACCAAGAGCAAATTAAGTAGGTTTCTGTTTTTTATCAATTTTTTTTTTCATCGCAACTTATTGAAAATACTAAATGTGAAGTTGATTCTTAGATTGGTTTGAATTTCATCTGAATGACATTAAAGTGTAGAGAAACATCACTAAGCAAATAACTTCGCTGCCTTGCGAATGGATTATTATTATTATTCCCTCGTATAATTTGAGAAATAGACTTTAAAAAGAAATTTTAAAATTTGTTTATATATACTTGACGTGATAATGATTGAAACTATAAATAGAAAAATTATATTATTCAGATGGGCAATCTGTCCGACCGAGAAAATGTGAATTAATAGATTCCGCTCCTGGTCATTAATCTTGATACATTTTTGGTAGAAGAAAATATAATTTTAGTTCATGTACAAACATAATTGTTTCCCTTTCTCGGAGGCAAAGCGTCTTCTTGCATTGTCTTACAGTTTAATAAAAATTCTTAATTTACTTGATATTTATCATTTGTGATTCACACCTGGATTAGGTGAATTTTAATCAGTAAGATATAGTCTGCGCATTTATAAGATTGCATTAGTACAATCAAGCAATTATGAATTTCATAAATGTAATAGAGAAACAAAAACATATTCTATTTTATTGTTAAAGTGGTACAAATTGCGTGAATAATTAATTTTTTCTTCGGGAGAGGAATTATCCTCATTCACTCAATGGATTTTTATATTCATTTCCAATTTATTCATTCCTCATATCATTCATATCCAAACATTCACTCAATGGATGCAAACCGAAATATTGAATTAATTTTATTTAGAATAGTTTTGATTTTTCTAATAAGTATATCAAAGAGCCGTCCTTTCGTTGTATACTACCACTGCGGTATCTATTAGAGCCATTGAGTTTTTTTCATGTCCACTGCGAGATTTACTCATGGCAATGATAGCAGCTTCATCCTTTCGCATTCTGTTCTTTCTTTTTTTGCTAAAATTGACCTGAAATGAAAAATTTAAGAGGTTCTATGTTTTGAATGCAAAGATTTATTTTTCAAGAGCCCGGAACACGTCCATTTATTCGTTTTACTCGCCTTTGCATATGCATCTTCTAATGATGGAGTCGATTTTGAACGTTCTCTGGCCGTAATCTGCATTTCTTCACCATCCGAGCAAATATCCTGCACCTCCAGTTGAAATGGTGAAACAGCTTTGACTAATAAATCGTGATTTTCGATATCGGAATCTAAAGACTGACTAATTGGTCTCTGACTTTTATTTTTGTCGGCCCCATCTTCGCACGTGCAATTATACTGAGGAAAAACGTTGAGAAAGTAAATAATGAATTTCAAAATTTTAATATTCAACATTTATTCATACATACCCTGGGCATTACTCCCAAAGTTGCTGATCTGTATATTGAGGATCTCTCAACCAAATGACTGTGGTATCCCCATCGACCATTTCGAAGAGCATAAACGGCTGTCTCTCTGTCGAAATCAATAAATCTTATAATTATAATTTTATTATGTTGATTTTGATCGAAGAGAGCGACGCTTCACTTATTTTTCCAACACATACCTTGACATGGGTTGTGATCCGCTAGTCCCGGAGTGAGGAATCATTTCTTCGTAAGTATTCTTACCTGAAATACACTGAAAGGTGAGTACTCGGAGTGCGGTAAAATTCCGGAATTAAAGTTGAACTGACCTTTCTTCCTGTTTGGAAGGAGGATGCATCGCCAAACGATTGCGGCTGATACTGCGAGAAGTATGACCGCGATGCCGCAGCAGAAACCGACAAGAAGTGGAGCATATTCGGGAGGAAGTCTCCAACTGCTCCATTTCCAGTTTTCGCCTGCCCCAGACGAACCGGAACCGTTGCCCTGACAGCAAAACGAAATCATTAACACTGGAGAGGAACAGAAATTTGAAAGGGCAGAAGGAACACTTACCCCATGCCACATCTTGGCTGTCAGTGTAACAGATTGCTGAAATAAATATGGAAGGTCTTCTCGGATAAATGGAGTTTTAGCTCCCATATCTGCAATATTTGAAGGATAAATAATTTTATATTTACATATGGAGATTTTTTTTATGAAAAATCGCTTTTTTTTGTAGTATGCAAAATTCATTCAAATTTACCAACGAAACTTTTCTAATTTAGACAAAAGTCATTGGACGTCAATAAACGTCAGCCGCCCCAGCTTGCTAAACATTAAGTACTGTAATATTTAGTATAAACATCAGCATTGTCCATTCATTTTATTCATCTTCCGAAATAGAGAATATACTTCCGACCACTTATTTGTATCATTCTTACAAAAAAAATACACAATCAGATGCATAATAAAAGCAAAGTTTTTAATAAAGAAATGTTAAAATTTTTCATTCAAAATTCAGTCTCAGGTATTTGTCTAAACAACATAAAAATATAAGAGCCGAGATTACTTAATAAGACATAATTTGTGTAAATATATATACATGTAAGCACAAAACAAAGCGATTTCGTTTTCCTCCATTAACAAACTAATAAATTTATATATAAAAAAATTGATTTGTATAAGTAAAATATTAGATTCAGGTTAATTGTGCGTTTTTAACATCATTTACAAATTTACGTTTGCAACGAGAAATTAATTTTACAGAAAACTGCTACTAGGCAAAAGCTAATCAGAAATGATTTTCGAAAAGGGAAATTAATTTTTGATTTAATGGATTTTGGAAGCACAAGATAAAAAAATTTGCTTTTAATGATTCACCAAATCATTCCCGGATAATTTTGAACAAAATCGATTATTGGAATATTGGCCATTTTGGAAAAGAACTTAATGAAATACGTAGCAAAACTGATGGAGATGATATTTACAAACATTTTTTACTTTAATTTTGTCTTTAGGTAGACTGATAGATGATAAATTTCTTACGCCAACATTTTTTTTACATATATTTATATATAGATTCCTGTTTTCTAGAATGCAATAGCCTAAGATTGCTAAAAACCGAAAATAGAATTTGATTATTTATTTGCTGAATATCAATTTTTACTCAATAAGTTACATATATTTCTTTTTTCAATGCATTTTAAATTGAATGAAAAGCGCTTTACAAGAATGGAGAGGATAGCATTAACATTTATGGATGGATTATAAAAAATATGCAAGGCAGCATAAATGTGGACATAAATGTTAAAATCAAATATATTAAAAAAGTAGTTGGGCTAAAGGTATTATTTTGCAGATAAATTTTACATTTACATTTAATAATTAAACATTTTCAATTCCACACATTTATTGTATAAAACTTCTTTTTTATTTATTTGACACACGCCTAAAATTAACCTGCTGTCTCATTAATATCTTCTAATATTTTTTTCAATCGTATATTGTCAACGTGCAGACATTTCTTTATTTTGTAAAATAGACAAATTTGGATTAATGCAGTTGGCAGTGATATCAAAACCGGAGAAACGGCACATGCACAATATTCTTCGGCGGGTTGTTGGAAAACCTGCGGGAAAATTCGCAACATCAAATTTTGGGTATTATATATAAAGTAAAAGACCTCATATTTGAGCTTCAAATGCAATAATTTATCGATTTTTTTTGTTTATTTATGACCGAACAATAAATAAATAACAACATATAGTCAACGAATTTTCAATAATGCGAGACAAAGTTTTTACACCCCGCTTCCAATTTTAATTTTTTTTGAAATTAATAAAAAGCCTTCGTCTTTTATTACGGATACTACTCTTGTTTGCTAAGGAACTAAAATTACATCTTTAAAAGAAAAAAAAATTGTTTCCCGTAGCACAACTTTAAGTACTCATTTTCCATATTTAATTTATTTAAGTACTCATCTTCCATATTAAATCTCAAACACATTTAAAATCTATTGACCCACATTTATATTTATGAACTTTTTTTATCGGTCGTAACAATCACCGAGTTGCATGTTTTAAAAATAGTCTTTATATGCTAATCAATAACTTTCATACAATTCATTTCTGATACTAAAAATACTACAAAGCAAAAGGACAATTAACACGGGCGCATAACTTCATAATTCGAGGTGACAGCCACGTTTTCGGGCAAGAATTTTGTGATATAATTTATAACCAAATCATGATCCATTTAAGATGAAAAATATAATCACGAATTATAAAAGTTTGCGAGAGTTGACTGTTTAGATGAAAAGGTTAGAGCCATGAAAATATATCGCAGTACTGAGGAATATAAAGAAAATTTCTTTTTTTTTTATTACACATTATAAAAACATTAACATACGATAACAGTTTAATTATGAAGGCGCTGCTTAGGAAGTGAGAAGGATCTATTAAGGGTACCGGGTTGAATATACCCAAATCGGGTATATTCAACCCGGAATAATTTTTGGATTAAATTTTTTTTAATTTTTTTATTAAATAAAATGGATTTTAAAATCAAATAATAAAAAAAAGGTCATTAAAAAGAAAAACGTATTTGCCTTTTGGATTTTAAAACTCGCATGCTCGTTGCCTGGAAAATTGGAAAAATTTTTTTTGGGCGCTTCAGCGGAAAAAAATAGAATATATATATATATGTATGCAGGGGAATGACTTAAACACGAGAAATTTCCCACTCTCGCACTTAATATTATTGAGAAAGTTGGCTTGCATATGAAACGACGTGAGGAATGGCTTTGAAAAATTCAATAAAATAAAAATTGAGGATTGTGGAAAAAAATAACATGCAAAATTTTTCCTCTATTTTTAAAACTGATTCGGAACGCATTGACTTTTTAAGCGAAAATGTCTGCATTAACATGTTTAGCTTTATATTTTTCCCAATATTATGCAGTCAGTTCGATTATAAAGAATTGATATCACGATGAAATGAAAATTAATATATGCTCTTATATTTAAATAATATTAACCCTCTGAAATATCGCTTCTCATAATAATATATGCCAACATTAAAAAAAAAAATAAAAGAAAAAGCTCTTTATGAATATGTGTGTGACTTTTGACGGTGTGAAACTGTGTATCTGTACATGATGAGGGAAAACTTGCACAAATATTTCCTTTCTATATAAATCTCATTTTTTATATATCGTATGAAAATACTACTGTATCAATCGTTTGGATCGTGAAATATTCCGAAGCGCAGTCATATTTCTTCGTTGAAATTTATTTTTTTTAGAATCAGAAATTAGATTATGTACACTTAAAGTTGCACGAATATAAAGAAATTATATTTTACTTTTTTTCTTCTGATCTAAAATACCGATCTCCTCCAGTTCTGAACATATATATATGTTCCCTTATATATATATATATAAGGTCCACCCTTATATACATATATATATAAGGGTGGATGTGGGTAAAAAATAGTTTTATCAGATTCGGCTGCTTTTGATAGCTCTAAGCTTTTAAAAGAAATAAATTATTTTTTTTTATCTCTTATGCCATTTATAAAAAGAAAAAAATTCGTTTGAAAACGATTTTATGTTGGGGAAAAAAATTAAAAGGTAAATTTTTTTTTCTAAATACTACGAATGTTTCCATGCAAGATAAATAATTCAGTTTGGATGTTAATAAAACGAAATTCATTTAGGTTAATGAAAATAACATCTGAATCATAACCAAATCTAATTTTAATCGATGTCTTATTAACCTCGTTCTACTCGTTCCTAAATAAGTAGAGAAAATTACGTGCATTAATACGTATTTCGACGGAACGTTGAAGCAAGACTTTAAATATTCGGCATTTATATCCGATTCAAACATACGTACATGCTTTCAACTTATAAGTTTCAATTTTCCATGATATATTGTTCTGCACATTACAATGATAAAAGAACGTATTTTTTGGTTACGTTATGATTATCCATTCAACCCGTTTTTCAACCGGGTAAAGCTTCTATTTATTCTAAGACGCTTTGAAGTCATATATGTTTGCCACTAAGTTACCTCGATGTATGCAAGATTCTGGTATAGATTTATCATCTTCCGCTTTTTTCATAACATATGAAGGCAGTTCTGTCTCGAGGAAATCGATTCTAGAATAACGTGCGATATCCAGATGACACATCGGTCTCATTTTCTATAAAATGGCGAATAATCGTCCGCGTCATTTTCTCAAAAAGTAATCTCAAAGTTACAAAGAAACAAAAATATCAAAGAGAAGCTTGCAATACATATTTTAAAAACAACTACAGAGGGCTCGAACAGCTTAATATTTAATAATAAATATAATTTAATATAATAATAAATCAAAATTTAATATAAATTGAAAATAAGGCTTAAAACTGATATGTAACGAATTTTTGATTCTAAAAAAAAAATTTCAACAAAGAAATATGACTCTGCTTTTGAACATTTCATGCCCCGAACGATTGATTCAATATTTTTGATACGATATATCAAAAATGAGATTCATTTTTTTTTTTAATAAACGCAAAAAAGCCTTATTGGTTGACCAAGAGCTGGATGTGTATCCGATAATGAAAAATTCCCATAAAATATCAGCGAAGCCGATTCGAAAAAAATTTATAGGCTATTGCCGTATTTAATGAAAATATATAAATAAAGGCTTTTTATTTATTAATTTCATTATGTATGAATTAATTTACGATATAATTGTAATTATATATATAATGTAATTATAATATAATGAATATATATATACGATATAATTATAATTACATATATATAATTAATTTACGATATAAAAAAATAAATAAAACATTGGGTTAACATATTCGAAACTTAAACAACTTTTCCTTATTTTAAATCGTGTTTTTTTTTTTCGCAGAGACCGGATATGTTCCCCCACACGTATCTTTGTTAGTATAACAAAAACCGTCAAAAGATACATTGAAAATGTCATCACCATCACGTTGTACAGCACACGCAGCAAGCGAAAAATGAGAAGAATCCGAGACGAGGGCTGTTCAAAAACAAAAATTCAAACTTCTCGCCACGGGTAAAAATGCCAAACTGAGGGTTCGAATAAAGGGACCGCGGCTAACGTGACTCAGTCGTTTTTCGGGGTGGCAAGCCTTGGAAAATGGCAATCGGACAGCGAAACGGATTCATTTCCCCGTTCATTTTATGTATCGGGCCCCGGAAGAATAAAAAAAAAAAAAAAAAAAGCAGAAAGAGAGGCGTTTGTGCATAAAAAGGCAAGGGAAACGGATGACACATCGTCTGCGTTACCGCACGACAGCAATGCCGCGGGAAGGGGTTTTTCCAGTCCCGCAGGTTCTTAAATCATTGAAATGATCCCGCGAACGGATATCGGATCCGCCTCCAGGTTTTTCCTTTTCCGGGAGATGAAGCCCCGGCGACGCCCACCGAGTTTCCCGGTTAAGTGAAAAAATAAAAAAAAAAAAAAAAAACACAATTCGGGATCCCGAAAATTTTGCGTGGCTTTCTCACCCGGTCGTAAACGTGGCGCTACTTAAGTTCGGACCTGCACCTTCGGATATTTGACGCCGCAATCCTGTTCTTTCAATATTTACGTGTTCGATTCGTTATTTATTCAGAAAATGAAGAAATTATCACACTTAGCATAAAACATTGTTCCGAAAGAATCCCGACGACAAAAGTCGAGCGCAAAAGAAACGATGACAATCATCGTTAAGTATTGACTTTAATAATTAAGTTAATTAACTAATTTTTGTTCGTCAAATGGATGTTTCTTCGGCTGTAGCTTATGCCCCAGCTCTTATTAATCGCGATTTGGAAAAACGGTTTTAATTTCAATTTTCTCATCGAATTGCTGACAGCGGAAAATCACGGCAGATACGCCAGGTTTTCACGCTTTCCGTTCCATCGCGTCTTTACAGTTTTTCCTTCCTCGTTTTATCCGGTTTTAGGTTCGAAAGGCGTTCGAAAGGTCTCACCTTGCCGGGCGCCGAGAGGCAACGTATTTGCTCTCCCGGAAAAGGGCGAAAATTTGTGTTGCTTTTTCCCGTGATGCACTTTCCTCGCGGGGAAAGGCGCGTGGCCGCGATCGAAAAATCAAATTCTCTCATCGGTTTCAATTTACCTTTAAATGCGAGAATTCAATCAGGTAAAAAAAAAAAAAAAAAAAAAAAAGGAAAAAGCAACAAACGAACCTTTTTAAGGCTGTCACCCTGCATCACTTCCCCGACAGAAACCTTGCTGGTAACTTTAGACATTTCCGCTTTCGCACCGAAAGAAAAACCTGCTTCGTTTTATTACAACTCACGCCGCAATACAGAACGCAGTAGGAGTCTGCTTAAAATATGTGCGCACACACAAGGAAAAACCAAGCGTAACCCAACTTGATCGTTTCTACATGAAAATTTTCCTCTTTTCTGTACGGTTTTCCGTATCACCTTTTTGCGAATTTTGCACTTTAAATAAAATATTGATCTTTGTATTGTTATAGGTGAATTGATATTCAATTTTTTTCGAAAACATAACATTACAAAAACAGCATGCGACACATCGGTGTAATTATATGACACGCATGCGGTTGAAGTTATGTACCAAGTTTTACATTTACCAAGGGTTCGATTCGACACGTATGAAAGTTTCAATGATTTATTGAACATAAATACACATAAACTTCAAATATAACTCTAAAATTGCCTGAGATGCCACAGCCTGCGACTGGGTGATTGACATAAACTCCAAATGAGAATCTTAGGATTTAAGATCGAATTAACGTAGCCCGTATGAAAAGGGAGTTTCGCATTTGAGACCCGAGCAGTGGTCTGCCGTTTGTAAGAGCAATAAAGTTTCCAATAATTTTGTAAATTATCGTAATATCCAGGTCCCGGGAAAAACGGATTCTTAATATCCGGCTTTGGGATAAGGGAATAATCCCCAGCGATTGCGTTTTTCGTATAATCCTCGCGACGTGCTCTCTCGGCCGCGCATTCGGTGTCTCCAGCCCGTCGCGAATTCCTCGGGAACAAGGGCAAAACAGCAAGCCGGCGAATTCCGTGCGGGCGCCGTCGAAGCCACACCGACAGCGAGATCGAAAAATTTCCCGGGCGCTTTTCGCGACGGAAAGAACGCGGAAAAATGAATTAATTGCGAATGTCAAATTCCTGAACGAGACGTATGCGCCATTTCAGTATGGTGATTTCCCGAAGCTTGGGCTTTTGATTCGGGAACGGTTGAAAAGGAAAATGATCGAAAATCAATTTTAACAGCTCGATTTTTTCAGTACCCGAAACAGATTTTCGCACTGTGAATTTATCCCGCGATATATTTTTTCTGTTTTTGCATTAAATCTGCCGCCATCTTTACATCTTCCGTAACGCTGGAAATAATCAGTAAGTGCAAATCTCCAAAAGCCGCGGGTTACCCGCGCACGCCGGGAATGTTTTCCCACAGATCGGGGACATCCGCTTTTCCCTTCCCCCTTATTGGTGCCACGATCTTTTCCGCACAATCTGCAATTTTTCCCGGCTCGGCGAAGGTTCGGAATTCCTCACTGCAGATATCGCTACCCCAAAGCCATTCCGAATCGGTTGGAAAAGGTCTTCGTTCCTCCCTATAAGCCCGTTCGCCGAAACGGCGAGCGTTCGTGCGCAGGAAAGTAAATGAAGTATTAGAACCCGCGAATTGCGAGGAGTCGAAGCTCTCCGACGCAAGGCAAAAACTTTTTATTCATTTTTCTCGCGTTTTTGCTTCTCCGTTTTCAAAGCCCTTTCCGAGATGTGCGAGCTTCCGCTTCACCGGAAGCCCACGTACGGTCTTGAGCTATATGATACTCACTTTTCACGCCCTGTAAATGGGAGATTCCAGACGCGAAAAATCGCCAGCTAACAGTGGCGGACGCTGAAACGCTCGATGCAAAGTGGCTGCGACCGTGCGTTGGAGAGGTCAAAGGACCGGTCGGAAAACATCCAAAGGGCCCTGAATATATAATACCTGCATTGTCTCGCTTTAAAAACCCACCGACATATAAATTACAACAACAAAAAAAAGATTACCTTATTAAACCCTTTCGGTAACTTATAACCGAGGAAATTAAATTGCAAGTGGCGACATAAAAAGAAGCTAAGGGGAAGCTGTAATTTATAGTCATTTCTTTTATCCCTCATTAGAATATTACCTTTTAAACCATATGTTTTTCGGTATCATCTGAACCGTATGTAATTAATACGTGACACGAAACGGGAATCGTGCATATTTATGTATGTATATATACGCGATATTATTTTCCACTCGTTTGATACTCCACCACCTCCGGTACGTTTTCAGCAACCCCAATGTATCTGCATTATAAGCTAGTCTCCCCTACCCCCCGGATAAAGTCAGATTAGGACAATGGAAATTGCAATTTTCCACATATACGTCTGATATTGCGCTTTTAGTTTATTTTATGAATTTTTACCTCCTGATTTAAAGCGGGAATTTTCACATTGCGAATTTTAATTAATTAATGAAAAAAAAAAAGGGAGTTTGAAATTTTTACGAGCATTTTACGGGGTGTCGGGGCGAAAGAAAACGATTAATAGTCTTTACCCTTAATACTGCCGCAGTTAATCATCATCGTCGAGAAGGGGTGGATTTTATTTATATTACTGCGCGCTTGGCCGGGTCGAGGGTAAATGCGACATTTGGTCCGACTGCGGAGAGATGCAACCCCGCACCAATCGTTCCCTTTAATTCCGCACATTTCACGGCAGGCGTTAAAGGAGTCGCAGCGCCGGGAACACCCCGGAAAGTGCCGGGCCTGGCGGAGCGGTCTGAAAACCTCCCGTCCCGGAAAAGCGAAAGGCGGCGCCCTGAAGAATGGGACGAGGGAAGGGTGAATCATAACATGGAATTTCACGAAAAAAAAAAAAAAGACGGATTTTGAACATTCGAAAGAGAACGAGGTGGGATTAGGAAAAGGAAGGAATTCGAACCGGGAATAAAGGGAAAACCTGTTCGAGTAATGGAGGAAAATCGATTCGGAGACGCGCGGGATTTCCCTTCTCGAATTTTCGCCAACCTTTTTTTCGGACTGGACAACCACAAGGTGAAATCCGAAGGGTACCTCCTTTTTTCTTTTTTAAGAAAAATTCGCAAAAATGCGAGCTTTTGCACGGAACCCGCAACTCAAAATATTCTGCATTCCGATCCGGACGTTTGCTGCCACGTCGATCTTCGTGCGGCTGATGCTTCAAACTTTCGGGTTTGAGAGAGAGAGAGAGAGAGAGAGAGAGAGAGAGAGAGAGAGAGAAAATTTCGTTCCTGCCACGAATGACGATGCAGCAGCACGGTCGACGTCACCTCGACGACTGCAGCAATCGAATTTAGTTCTCTCTTCGCAAGTCGAATGCAAGTTCCTGCGGCACATTGGAGCACAATTTAGAGGCCAAAAAATAAGCAAAATATTGACTGATAATTCGAGATTTTGGCATTGTTGGGATGCGCAAAACAAGGCCTTCCTGTTTCCCTTTCGGGAGTCGCTGCAAATTTTTCAACTCCTTCCCCCGGAACTTGCTAACCGGATTCACCTTAATTTTACATTTATTCTTAACTTTCACAACGATCGGCGAGTTCCTTGTGTGCGGTGCCGAACGTCGAGCATGCAATCATTGCTACGTCAAGCCGTAAATTGTACCGATGCATAATAATTTGTAACAATAAGCCGATACTCTTGTCTTGTTCCGCAATGAAGTTACAGAGAGAAAAAAATTAATATTTATGTATTTAAAATATATGCTATATAAATATACATATAATGCAAACATTTACAACTAATGATGTGATTGGCATTTGTCTTGCAATGCAAATTTTTATGCGCTTTAGTACAGCAATTTGTCCACAATTGCGATTACATTCTTCACAATCCACGTTCGAAACGTTAGCAGAAATCTTGATGAATTTGCACGCTCTTTCTCCTCTCCGATCTATCTCGTTGATGAACTCTGCAAAAAGTTCCACGCGAAACTGTCATGCACCTTTTGGTGTGCTATGCCAGTTTTTTACGGCGAGGAAATTCACTCTCGAGTGGTGCAAGTTAATGACACCACCGATGCAGAGATTTTCGTTTGGCGGGGGGGGGTGTTAAATTTTACGACCAAATTTGAATGGAATAAAATTGCGGCCGCACCGCAGCAGGCTTAACGGGGAAAATGTTAAGGTAATTTTGCAAGTAAAATACAGGAATGCACAAGTGGTACATGTCGTTCACAGTTACGTGTATGTACCACATACCTTTGTTCACGCGTATGAATGAAAATAATTAGATATCGTGTGCTCCAAAATACAAAGGGAACACCAAACTCCGATGCTTTTCGGGTAGATAAAGAAAACGGAAATGGAACTCTACATGAATGTGGTTATTATTTCAACGTTGAGGATATTCGTTGCACACATATTGTTAAATCCCCATTTATGCAAGTTAAAAAAAAAAAAAAAAATTGCTTTGATTTGTGAAAATATACAAAAATTTATAAGCTGAATTCAAAATTTGAACATCCTACTTTTTTGTATTTATATGTACGATTTTTACCATACATATAAGTTTTTCCCGTAAAAAAAAAAAATGCGTGATTTAAATGTTGAAAGTGAAAAATTGAGTTTCGTGCTATATAAAAGAGAGAAAAACTGAACATGTTTTTTTTTTCTTTTAGATTATTCATCTTTCTGACAGTCCAGTTCTTATATATTTACTCGAGATTTTTTGGTACTGTTTGAATGGAGGTGATTTTTTTTTTCCTTTTTCTCTTTTTTTGGCATTATACGTTGAAACAATCCCCCCCTCCAAGACATTTGCTTTGCTCGAAGACGGTCTGACCTGGGTGGGAGCACAAGATGCGCACATATAAATCGAAAGAGGCCCAGGAGAAATATGCGATATATTTCGAAAGTGCAATGTTACAAAACATCATAACCAAACTCAAAACTGGAAATAACGTGTCAAGTTTACTTTCCAAAACGCACGAGATTAAGCCATTGGAAAAAGCAATTTCTTTTCCCTTTTCGTGCGGCCCGGGAAACTTTGCCGATGCGGATTGTGTCGTGACTGCCGAAACTTCCCCCGGCTTAGCTTAACGTACGACAGTCGCAATCGATGAGGGATGCCTTGGTATTTGCCTCGCATCGGGCGGAGCCTCCTGGAGAACCTTTTTTTTCCCCCGCGTTCGACCGCGGTTCGAACGGCCCGGGGAAAAGGACGGCCCGGGGGAACCTTTTGATTTTTCCTCTTTTCCGACGAATATTTTCCGATTTTCGGCGAGCAATGCAGGAAAACGAGAAACAAAAAAAAAAAAAAATCTGCCCCCCCGCGAAACAGTGAAATAACCGTATTTGTTTCGCCGGACACGACATGTTTAAAAACAAATTTTAGTTTCAGACGAGGATTTCCCTCATTTACGAATTTATTCCGCTGTACATTTTAATCTCGACGGATGCAAGACCTTTTTGATTTCGGTTGTAATTGTCTTCATGTGATAAAATAATGGACAGAAGACTGAATTTTAAAATGCCCGCGTGCGGCGACAGAAAAAAGCTGAAGGATTTCACCCAAAAAAACGAATTTTTCGCTGCTGCTTAATTTGAAATTACTTAATTTCAGGGCGGGCGAAGACTGAATTCACCTTCTAAAATTTTGTTCGTATTGAATTTTACTGTTTTTAAAGAGAAAAATGAAAATGAGAAAAAATTAAAAAAAAAAAAAAAAAAAACAGGGCGCATTTTCCTCAAAGTTTCATGCCCCGAAGAAGCAGGTATTGGGCATTTAGACGGATGAAACACGTTATATTCCGGACTTGGTTCAAAATTTGCAAAGAAGACGAATTTCCCCGACCCCGGCAGAAAACTTCTTACGGAATTTATTCTGCATTCCGGCGATCGCTGCTGCAGTTCCACCAGTGTGCTATTGCGTTCGAACACGAGCACGAAATTGGGAGGACCATACGACGATTTCAACCCTAAACGGATGAAATCTCTGTGGAATAAATTCGCTTTTTCTTTTTTGTCGCACGCCGTTGACCTTTGCGTTTCCTCCCGAGGGAAGAAGCCGCAGAAATGGCAGGCGCGTGCAACAGCCCCACTTGCCGCTCTTTCCCGGACCGCTCCGGGTTGCATCCGAAAAAGACAGCTCTCGGCGGTTTTTGAAGCCGAAGCGCACCAACCGGAGCTCTGCTCGTTGGAAGTATACCTCGGAATTGCGCGGAATTCATCCGCACAAGCTCGGGGGGGGGGGGGGGGGTTAAATGGGGAAACC
>JAOWBB010000008.1:2493613-2520680 GCA_028565995.1 Ricinus marginatus | reverse complement strand
CCCCCCCCACAAACGAGGAAACCGCGAATGTCACAGGGTCATAACGAACAATTTCTTTTTGACTTCGGTCGGGAACCGACGCGTGTCGGACGCTGCTGCAGCTTGCTCGAGCACTGCCTCGAAAGGGAAAATTTAGGTTACCTTCGGTTTTAAACGATATTTCACCTTTTCCTGTTGCAGGCATCTTGTGCAACGCTTCAACACTTCCATCGGTGCTTTGTAAATTTGGCTAAGTGAAGCCGCCGCGTTAGCAGCGCTAGGTCAGATTTAATCTCGAAGACATAAATTACTTGACCTCATCAGAATTCCTGAGGATCGATGGAATGGAAGCGGTCACGAAACTTAATCAGACAGACATATACATACACGCCGTGGAACAGCGTAAAATTTTCAAATGTAAACCGCATTTTCATGCGGGGCTGGAAAAATCAGCGATAAGGTTCGTTTCGGCATCCCGGAACGGGGGAGATGAAAAATTTTATTAGAATATTTTACATCGCATCGATCACAAATCGCTGCCTTTTTGCTTATTCCCCCGCTCGTCCCTGCTTGCACGTTCTTAACTCTTCAAAATCCGCAATCCCAATTATTTTTGCTTGAATATTTCGCGTTCGTCTCGGGTTGAACGTGCGGTCAAATGCACGCACACCACCGTTGCAAGCTTCAAATTCAAAAAGGTCCATCTCTGGTAACCCAAATCGTGTCTTTACCCCCGTATGCCCCGCTCGAGAAATGGAAAGTCGCGAGCAAATTCGCGGTGTCTTCGATCTTGGGAAACACCCCGTTCGGGATTCAATCTGCATCCGGTCTCCCTTAACTCGCATCCCTTAACTCGCGTCCAAAAACCGATGAGTTCTGAAGATTTTGGCCGGTGTTAGCAGGGTGCAAATCGGTATCGCCCGTTTTATTTTTCTCTTTCTCCAGCCTCGAATTTGGAAATTTGCAAAACTAATGCCTTCTCCAGCAACTTGCTCGAAAATTTCACTTATCCCCTCGCCCCCGATCCCGGGTTCTCTTTAAAAGTAGTCTGCCTGCTACAAATGCCGAACGCGGCCGAGTTGCAGAGGCACCGAAAGCACGCAAAATCATTAATTAGCTCCCCGGCACAGGATCACACAACGAATCTTAACCAGGTACCTTAGAGCGGTTTGCTGATGGCGGAGGCCGATAGGAAATGATTTTCCATCATAAGCAGCCCCAGTTGAGACAACATCAACTTCCGAGGCCAGCGACTTCGGTACCAACAATATTTTTACACCCTTAAAAATTTTGTTCCTGCTTTTGGATGACAAAAAAAAAAAGAAATAAAAAATAAAAAATTGCCGAATTAGGATCGAAAAATTTTTTCTGCAGCCACTCTCATGTGTCAGTCGATAGTTGGAAGGATTACCTTTCGCATGGAGGATACGATATTTTCTTTTCATGAATTTCGATGCATCGGGTGTGTGCTCCGGGGATCCGATTTTCGCGGCGGCAGAGAAAGAGGAACAACGAACCACTCGAATAATTCGTATGCTTAAATTGAAACTTACCATGGGTAAATTTTGAAAAAACATTTCCACAAAGGCCATATTGATTCACTGTAGGTCCGAGGCGAACTGTTCGACGCTTCGGATACATGCTTTTATCACGTGATATCGAAAGTGCGTCCCTCGCGTCTGTCTCCCGGCGCAGAACCCACTTTGCAAACCTGTAAAATGCCATAACACTCGGGTTAGCAAAACCGTATTTATATTTGAAAGGACCATTATTGTCAATGGTGCTCCCAATACCAGCGGCGGCGCCCAACAATTTTCCACATAAACAGAGTCCGAGCCGTGGAAAATTGTTGGAGGCTTTTTTAATAATTATTTGCCGCGAGCTCCAAATGCTCCTTTTGACGATTTTTCTGCTTCGACCCAGCATTAATCTCACTCGTAATTCTAAAATAAGCTACATGAAAATTATAATCGTCACATAAGTGGACGGTTGCATCGCCGCTCTGCTATCATTTCCCATAATTTTCATTTCCGACTTAGGCAAACCGAGCTTGACGCCGTTTCGTCTTCGGGAGACGTCAAAGTGTCCATCGCTTTCATCTTCTTTCCCTCGGACACTTCGCTCCGAACGGAATATCCGCCCTGAATGCTTTTTCCCGTTTGCGCATCTACCGAAAGGAACTCTCGAGCAGGAGTTTTTCAAAATTCCCGGCCGCCATGTGACTCGAATCATCCTCCAAATTCCCTCCTCTCGCATAGCGGTCTACCGTCCGTTCCTCCGGGAAAGCACAAAAAACCCGGCGTCGGTAAGCGCCACTTTCTTGGGTCGAAGGAAATTTTTCGATGATCCCTCTAAGAAACGTGAATTTTTCCTCTTTCCACTCGGGGAATCGATTTTGACGTAAAGCGCACCAAGCAGGCGACATACGCCGATCTACAAATACAAAATTTACCACTTCTTCGCCCACACTGTTCCGTGCAGAAAACGCGACAAAAAAAAAACGCAATTTTGCCTTTTGGATTTTGACCAATAAACATCCGGCTATTGGGACAATTAACTCGCTTTGATATCTGCAAAAAGATTCATTAATAGCTAGTGTAGGAAGTTCCGACAGCCAAAAAATCAGTCGTAACTGGCGCAGACTTCGTTTGATGTGTTGTCTAAGATTGTAATCGTTATCTCGGCTCGTTAATCGGACGCGTCGGAGGAACGTTTCGGAAAAAAAATATTAGCTAAACACATAAAACTAATTGAAAATAGTTATAGGAAAAAATTCGGTTTCGTACGACATGCGTTAATAAAATGGAACATTTGCCAGGTTAGGTGACGTTTTGTTGCAATGAATGAAATTTCAGTCTTCGGATTGTAAATCTATTGAGGGACAAGACAACATTCTGTCTGAGCGATACCATCAGATTCGAGAAGGCTGCAAAATTTAAAAGGATTTAAAATTGTGTACACATAACAAAAAAGGCATTTCATCTTTTTTTATTAACTCTATTTTTTTTTCTTTTTTGTATCAAAAAATTATTCGTCTTTTTCTTTTCATATTAAAGGTTTTGCGCTGATTTGAAAATGTTAGAGGATTTGAAATTACATCCTTTTTAAATTTTTTAACTCCAAACTTATTTTTTTTAAACTATCACACGCCCAAAAAAACAACACTAAGATTTTTAAACTAAATGTAACAGACGAAATCATATTTATTTTGTTTTGCCTAAGAAAAAAAAGAAATTACTTTTATAACTAAAATATTTAAAAAATATTGTTTTAAAATGCAAAGTCAAAAACATTTTTGCAAAATCTTTTCTCGAGTTTAAAAGAAAAAAAAAAACTTACGTTAGCTAATAAAATTTGTTAAGCTTTTGAAAGGAAACCATTTTATATCGACAACATCCGCAATATTAATTACCTGGAAGATGTTTGATATCATTAAATTTAATTTAAAAACAAAAAAAATAGAAAAAAATCCGCGAAGTCCAATTTAACAAGATCGTGTAATTAAATTGTCAGCATGAGACATCTACATTTAAAATTCGAGAACTTAAAATAACTTTTCTGTAAAAATAATTAATATATTTCATCACACACTTCTCTTTATTTTGTGTATAACTATTTACAATGTGTTTGGTGAGCGTGGCCTTAACACGCTCTTTTCTCTCCATTCCCCTTTCTGTCTCCTCTTAAGCTTTCCTAGGAACTGAGGGCATAAGCAACTGCATGGCAGATAAAGCGTCGGGAAAAAGGCTATGATAGTTTAATAGTGGCACATAGGCCGCCGTGATTACGCGTCCCGCAAACCAACGACCGTGCAAAGAGTTCACGGACGCCACCGCAGTTGCTATGGTCGGACACTTCACGTAGACGTTGCCGCTCGGCGACGCCTTGTCCACGTAAACGTGTAGAACTCCCCCGTGCTTGTTACACTCTTCTATAACGTCATCTCTGATTTCCACGTCCCACGTTGGATTGGTCTCCCTGAAAAACAAATAAAAGTCATATTACGGAAAAACAAACGGTTGCTTTTAGGAAGTGGCCGAAAGACAAGCGAAATTCTTACGTGGCCGGATCGAACATATTCGCCAGCATGAAACACTGAGTTGCTATGGGCGGAGCAGGCTGCACTGCTTGTGGTAAGGCATTTGCTTGATTAAGTGCATTGGCAGTTGCGGGCGGAATCTGCATTCCGGTCCCTTTAAGAAACGAATATTGAAATTTAACAATAAATTACAGTCGCTGACATAAAAATAATTATAAATTATCATATTTCACTACATGCCTTCTGCCAGTTTATACATTAACTGCAATCTTCCAGTAACACCAAGTTCGATACCCGAACGATCTAACTCATCAGTGTCCAATATCGAAGTTCCCGCAATGTTATCCGTTCTTTCTTGCACATTTCCGACTTTCATCGGTCTGCCGGCAAGTTCAAAACCATTTAACTGCTCCAAAGCTTTTTTCGCATCATCAGCATTATGGAACTGAAAATTGTTTAAAAAATGATTAGTACATAATTTCAACGGCATTAAATACATACATTATAAGAAAATCGCAATTTCTTTTATCTGAAATCTAGTTTCTATACATTATAAAAATGAATAAAGCGCAAAAAGTCTGGTTGGCACAGTATGCCCGCACTCATAATAATTTATTCATGCGGTATTTGCATAAGACTAAACGCTGAATAACTAAACACAAATTTATTAGCTTTGTTCATTTGCTGCATTATAATTAACGCCTTTTAACTGCTTTTGAATGCTTTTTTTTTGTGGCAGTATATGTTAAAATCATTGCTTGCCATCGGGATACCTAAAAGATAACCACTGGCTTTAAATTTAGAAAGAAAATTAAAATTTCTTACTAATTATAGATGCTTAATTTTAATCACTTACTGTTATAAATCCGTAACCCTTGGATCGTCCCGTCTCGGGATCCATAATTAGTTGAATGCTATCAATTTTCCCAAAAGGTTCGAAAATACCTTTTAACATATCTTCGGTTATGTTGAAATGTAAAGAGCCGACATATAGGCGCATCGGACCCTTTAGGTCGGAGGGCATCATCATTGGCGTAGAAGTATTTCCCTGTCTGTTTTTCTCGGCCTGCGTTGGTTGAACTAGAATCGGAATTCCAAGTAGTTTTTGCCCGGTGAGACCCATCGCCTGAAAGGCAGATTATATATCGAAACTTAATTTAATAATACAAATGGAAACTGCACGTTTTACCCTTGTTCATCTATGAGAGATAATTCGTTTGAATGTCTCATTTTAACGATGCGAATCGTGCTAATTTTTTAACAATTTGCCAGAGAAAATGATTGAATCAACACTTGAATTCATGCAAATATTCTCGAAAACCGGTCTCTTTGTTACACCCACATTAGGATTGCGTGTACCCAACAAACTTTATATCTTCGCCATTAGTTACGCCAAATTTTCACCGGCACAATCAGGAGTTTCTGGTTTATTTAAAATGCATTCGAGGTTCATTGTAGACAAGCTTTCGTATGTAAAATCCCGCTAAGACTAATTTAACGAATAAATCAAATTACCAATGGTACAGATTCTGGATCCTTAAATTCAACGTAAGCAATTCCTTTAAATCTCCTAGTTTTATTGCAAGTAATTAATTTAACGTCCCTGACTTTTCCAACAGAACTAAAGAATTCCTCTAAGTCCCTTCCTCGAATTCTCTGAGATAGCTGCATGCAGAAAACTGTCCTTTGATCCCGTTCTTCGGGCGTCAAATCGTCAATCGGAGGTTTGCTGAAAATGTAAACCAAGGTAATAGTAAAAGATTTTTCAAGTGTATCCGAATAAATTATCGAAAATAGAATACTCACAAACTTGGCGATTTCCTGTACGACGCATATTTTTTATAGGCATATTCATTATTCAGTAAGTGAGGAGCCAAGTTATTGGGTGAAATGGAGCGCCGTCTACTCCGATACCTGTCCCTCTCTCTGCTGTAACGGTCTCTATCCCGGCTGTATCGATCTCTGTCCCGACTATGTCTATCTCTGTCCCTACTGTGCCTATCTCGGTCACGACTGTGTCGGTCTCTATCTCGACTGTGTCGATCCTTGTCTCGACTATGTCTGTCTCTTTCCCTACTGTGGCGCTCTCTATCTCGACTATGCCTGTCCCTTTCTTTACTGTATCTATCCCTTAAAAAAGGAAAGAGCTTTTGTATTGATATTGTTTTTTAATTATTTTAATATTAATTATATTTGAATAAGTTGAAAGTTAGGCAGAATTGATCTTAAAATAAGAAAAATTACTGATTATAATGTTGCCAAAGCGATAAAGTTACCTTACACGAAAAGCTAAAAATTTGTCAATAAATCAATTTGTGCGCTACAATGGATTTTGCATTTAAATCATCATTTTGTGTGCATTACCTGTCTCTGCTTCGCCGCTTATCATACCGATCTCTGTCTTTCTTGTCCCGCCGATCATGATCTCTTGAATGGGATCGATCTCTCCTGCTCCTGTAAAAATATTAATGTTTTTAAAATAAGATTTATGTTTATTCTATATCCGGCTTTTACACATTCTATGTGTAACAAAAAGAATTTTTCTTTTTTTTTTTTTACTTTTCCTGCAATTTCCATACCTCTTTTCCTTGTCTCGATCCCTGCTGCGATCTCGTCCACGGTCCTTTTCCCTCCCATTGTGAGACTCCTTTCCAGATTTGCTCGATTCCTACGAACAGCCAAATTTGAAGTGACGCCGCCAGAAACGATGTAAAGGAAGAAACAAAATTCAACAAAATTCTAATATTAATAATCTCTTTCATATTGACTTTTATTCATTTTACGGAAAGAATCCATCGTCCACTAAGTTTATTGACGAGCTTCTCTCATAGCAACTTGTTAAACGTTATAATTTTTCGATTTCAAAAAAACAAAAAAACAAAAAAAAGGTTGGTGTTTTGAAAATTTTGGAAGCATTGCAATAAACGTTAGGAACACTAATCTACGATACATCTCGAGAAACATGAGCGTTCAGATATAAAATATATATATATATAAAAAAAGAAGCTCAAATCTTCTATGTAATTTTTCTTCTCTTCATTTTCTGCAGTATTCGCCAGCCGTACCATTCAAACAGTGCACAGATTGTAGGCTCGACCCAACTTACCTATTCTCATTATGACATGATATCGATAATATGAAATGCTAGGCTAGGTCGGCACGTCAAGAGGCTTTAAACTTCTGCAAGAGAGACAGTCTTTCAATCTTCGATAATACCAAGCGTATAAGAGAAGGTATATTCACAATATTTTGATCCTAGCTTTTACTATATATATATGTATATATTTATATACACATATATATGCATGTATGTATGTATGTATGTACGTACGTATGTGTATGTATGTATGTATGTATAAAAAGGCTACGTGAGGCATCGAATACGGTTATAAAATCAATTTAACATTTCTTTTTTAGCATTATCGTAATAAAAGAATATATCACTTCTAAAGCAAGATACTGTTTTATAGAAATAATTTTTTTTCATTTCTCCTATTTGTTGATGAATCTTTAAAAAAAATAAACTAAAGTAAAATAAAAACCTAATGAAAAATTGTTTACGGTCTCTTTAGAGTTGAAAATAATAGGAAAAAAGCGGGAAATGCGAAACTTTTTTTCTTTTTCTCCTTTAATAACTAAAATTACCTTTTTTATTATAATGACAATATTAATAATAATAATAATAATAATTATAATAATAATTATAATAATAATTATAATAATAATAATAATAATAATAATAATAATAATAATAATAATAATAACAACAACACCAACGACGACGACGACGACTACGATGACAACTGAACATTACCCGTCGGGATATATGAATCTGAAAACGCTCAAGAAAAAAACATACCTCAAGCAACCACCACAGTTACACAATCGAACCAAAAATATTACCCAGTACAATTTTTAAAATTATTTTTAAATATAACTAGAAACAAGCATTTACATAAACGATAAGCTTTGTGTTTTCAATTTGCAGCTTTTTCGATTTTTCCCTCCCCTTTCCTAGAATAAAAATGAGTTACATTCCATTAAAAATATTAAATCTACAATAAAATAATTCTGTATTTTAGAAACACAAAGATTCCTGAAATCCAAACTTTAAAACATACATTACTTGCTTAATTTTTCAAAGTTTTGAAAGGTTTGGTTCATTCTGACGAAAACTGAATTTCCGTTTTTTTTTTTTTTTTTTTTAAAGAAAAATTATAATTTTATAACAATTTCTTTTTAACAAAAATCGTAAATAGTTTTTACACGATTTTACAATTAGTTTAATTTTACATTCCAAAACTAATTTAGAAAATGTGAAAAATTCCCTTAGTTTAATAGCACGTAATTTATAGACATTTATAATGAATCTTTGACAGAAAAGAGCATATAAAATTTGATATACTACAATGTTTGAAAGAATTTTATTTTTATACAACAAAATAATTTAATTTTATATGTATAATTTTAATTAATATTCTACATTTGAACGAATAATTAGATTTTATTCAAGCCACAAGTTTGTATTTATCAAAAATTTGTGTTTCTTTAACACGGAGCATTTTCATTTATATGCGGTATTTTGAGATAAATTTAATATACATATATATGTATATATATTATATTTATAAATATATATATATATTATATTAAACCGATTCATGCTCTGATGATTACTGTGTTCAAAATATAATAGTTGAATAATATATCTGAGAAGTTTGAACAAAAACTTCATTCCGAAAGAAAAAAACATGTAATTGTATTTTGACAACCGTAAATAGTAAATCAAGGTTTTACTTAGTGGAGATGTAAAATCATGAGTTGCAATGAATGTATAATTAAATCTTGACTTTATTCTGTTCTTTTTAGAAATTAAGAGATGGTGCTCGTGTACGATGAGTAAAGCTAAAAGAAACAAAAAAGGAAAAAATATAAGGATAAAAGAGGGCAAATTTAAAATAACTGTTCTGGAAGCAAAATATTCTGAAAAAAAAAACCACAATCAAAAACACGGTCTCTATGTGCCTAACTGCGTAAGCACATAATTTCATAAAAACCTCATGTTTATATATGTAGATGGAAACATCCAAATGCATATTTAGACTGAATATCAAAAGGAATAAAAGAATCAGATTCGGTTGATTTTATTTTTAAGAATTTATTTATTTTAATAAACCAGTATGATCACCGCCGACCAAAGACTTAAAAAAGTTTCCTCCAGCTTCAGTAAAAAAGAAAAAAACCACCACATAGTTTTTAAAATAATTAATCCACTATTTCTCATCCCACACCTGGTTAAAGTGAGATGTTATTTTATATTCGGATGATAGTTATCAGGAAAGTTCTAAATTTCTAGTCGCTTACTATAACAGCAAATATTTTTTTTGCTAATATTTTAAAGATTCTTGTACACTCTTCTTGATTTTGTCCATAAAATTGGTGAGGAATAATTTTCAAGGTATAAAAACAAAGAAAAATTTAAATTTAACAATGATGAAAGGAATGTGAAAAGAACATGTAAAGGTAATGTACATTATTTATCAAAATCTGTAGAATTCCATGGACTCTTGAAAACTTGTGATATTTTTTTTCTCCGGGTGTAGTAAGCAAGTGGCCATTTCCTGTGACGTCAGTTTTGGTCCTAGGCAACAGAAGGGTATTCATTCAGAAACGAATTATAAAACTTAATGAGAAATGACTATAAAAAAACTCATCTATATTCATATCTATGAACATACCTTACACGTGATTCAGACTGTAGGACCATTCAAAGCCTTTCACCCCCAAATTAAATCATTTTAAAAAGCTTTTATCAAAATTTTGTGGGAAATATATAAAAAGACACTGATTCAAGTTATCTGCAACATTCATTGCAATGATTACATTCCCTGAAAAACTGATTTTAATATTGACACTTAATATTCTATATTAATTCAATACTATTTTACGCCGTGGGAAATGAATTAGGATCTCAGTTTTGTTGACTTTTATCAAATATTTACACAATAAAACCCATCCCCATTAAAATTCTTTATCATCACTCTTGAGAAGGTTAGAAGGTTCCTTCTTGCATGAATACCTGAACATAACTTTAAAAGGAATCTTTGCTAAAACGATTTTGAATTTTTCTTTTCAGATGATATGAAAATACATCTCTTTTTTGTTAAGCAATTTCTGTTTTACAGTTGGTGAGGTTGCAGGGTATAAGTGCAGTAAATT
Source organism: Ricinus marginatus (assembly GCA_028565995.1). Lineage (NCBI taxonomy): Eukaryota > Metazoa > Arthropoda > Insecta > Psocodea > Ricinidae > Ricinus > Ricinus marginatus. Next base: position 2,510,443 of record JAOWBB010000008.1, on the reverse strand, counting down.
TTACCAAAATTTAGGTCAAATTCATCTTCAACATGCATTACACAAGTTGAGGTTTGTACCCCTAATTGTAGGCCTGAGCTCTCAATTGAAACACCAAATATAATAATCAACTTAATTTAATTAATAATTGAAAAGAAAATTAAAAAAACAAAAGCTAAAACAATTACTTGTAAGATTTTTTTTAGTGGTGATTCTATTGCTTTAAATAAAAATGAAAGATAATCTATGAATCAGATGTAAAATACCAACCTCTTTTTGCTTTTGAAAAGGTGCCTCCAGCATTGCTTCTATATCCAAGTCCTCAGCCATCCTATGAAATTAAATAAAATTCACATTAAGCAAAAACTACAAACACGTCATTTTTAAAGCAAATTATAATAATTAAGATGATTTTAAACAATTAACTTGCAAAATAATTTCAACCAAAATTTACCGATTTTTTAATCAAAACAATATTTAATATTTCTAAAATATTCGAAAAATTAAAAAAAAGTAAAGACCTATTCAGAACTCAATTCAATGAAATTATAACAGTTCATTGATCTAAATATAACTTTATTAAGTGTTCCGATCTTACCGAGAATAGTTGCTTTAATAATAATAACAAATAATTCCACTTCATATTATTCAGTAACTAAAGTTATAGTTCTACATAAAAATGCAAACACTAAATAATTTTAAATGCATTTATTTAACTTATTTCTATTTTTGTCTAGCGCTTTCCCCTTTTTTCACCACCTTGATCGATTTCGTCCAGCCAGTCGTAAGGAATTTCATTACTTATGGCTGCACATACTTTTTATGTAAACGCAAATACAGCTTAAATAAACTACATTATGAATGTACCAAAGTTGTTTTCCGAAGCTGAAAAATACACCCACCTGATTAATGATATAGATTACTGAACGTAACGCAGCTTATCAGCTTATTCAATAGCACCTTCAATTCATAAAATTATTGAAAAACCTAACATAATTGACGATCAGGAAATATAGTAATGACAAGAAAATTAATGCTTTTAAAAAAAATTGCTAAGTATGCTTTTTGTGTGGCCAATATTAAAACACACTTCGTACAAGCAAACAAGGATTGTTGGAAAACAAAATGGCTGCTGCGTGATGAAGCTTTGTTTGTCATTGGCTCCCGGGAACACGTGAAAAGTTGTACCAACTGTTAAAATGTAAAGTCGAACGTTGACGAAAAGTTATTTGAAATTTCAATTTGGGAATTTGAAGAGTGATTCGGCTTTTAACCTTTTAAGGAAAAAAATTGACGATTTTGTTGCAGGTGGAAAAATTCGTTCGCATGGAAACGCACGCGCAGTCACGGGTAAATTGCTTGGTTGCGGTTAAGACTTGTGAAAATAAAAAAAACAGGCAAAGATAGAAGCAAGCACGAAATGGAGTCAAGTTTTCAATTCTTCAGAAATGGTAAAAAAAATGGGAAACCTTCTGCAGAATGATACAAAAATACAAAAACAAGATTATTTGACAAAAATCAAAATTTTACGTAATTTATTTTAAACTGTAATTACCGCAATAATACAAAATTCATTTATATTTGAAGATAATGCAATATAAAGATTTTTATATTAAAATAGATTTCATTGTAATTTATTCATGAGGTTGACTGAAATCAAGAATGGAGTAAATACTTTTCCCTTGGATGTAGAAAAATACGGGAAAGATGAAGAAGGAAGTCGCCTCATGATTAATTGGGAAAAATTTAGGTTCCTTAATATATGACTAGCGTCAACTTTACAGAGAAGGAAAAAATGAAAACAAGCTCAGCATAATTAAATTAAAAAAAGAAAATAATGTAAAGATTTCACTAACTAAATTTATTTTTCTTTTACTTTTGTCACAATAAGATATATACAACATTTAGGAATTATTTGAATGAAATCAATGTAAATAAATAATTATCTAAATATATGCTTATTAACATCTGTACACAGGTACGGTTGAATACTTATATATTGAAACTTAAAACTGGCACATTGAATGACTATTAATGATACCGTTTAAATGCTAATGGGCAGTCTAAATGCATCAATCAGAAACTAATAAAAAAAAGAGAACTTTAGATTGGCAGTGATGCGTAATTATAGCACAACAAAAATAAAATTAAACCTCTAATAATTGTAATATATTAATTCAATCATGAATCGGGAGGAAAACGAAAAAAAAATTTAAATGAGAATTTCAACTCCCGCAACAATCAAAATTGTTGTTTTTTAAACGACTGAGAAAAAATTAATTACATATCATAATAAATTCCTCAGATGTAACACAATAAAATTGTATTTTGAGCTTTTTTTTTCACAAGCCAAAATGATTAACTCATTTATTTTTTAAAGTTAAAAACAGAAAAAACATGAAAACTTTTGCAACCGCGTTCAAAGGAAAAAAATTTGAAAATTAATGCAGCAGTTACGGAAAATGTTATCTGTTTTTTTCTGTTTCCCACAATTTTTGTACAGAGTTAATCGCGTTGACAAATGAGCAGCTCATACGATAACAAAAGAAATATATGTAGTGGATGCGAATACCGTGATTATTATGGTAAAATGTATGATACTGAAAGAACGATTTGAAGTGTGTCACCAGAACGAATCTGTCGTAAGTAGATAGCGACAATTGTATTTGAACATTTTAAAACGGCAATTTCCCACCTTTTTTTCTCACACTGCACCCAAATCTCTTCGGATACACTATGGCCAGGTTTCTTTAAAAGGCGTGATAATAAAAAAAATCAAAAGATCTGAGTGTACTTATATGTAGTTATGTATGGTCATTTCGTGTTTAATTAAGATTAATATCACTTCAAATCATTCAATTTAAATTCAGTTTGTTCCACCGCCCTTTTTTCCAAAAAGAAGTATTATATATATGTAAATAATTTTGCATTTTAATGCCCTTGTAGAAAACAGTTTGTCAGGGCTGTTAATTATTAACATACTTTAAATATATTTCAATGTAATTAAAAACCAAAATTTTCTTTAAAAAGAAATAATATTTCTATATATAATCGTTTCGATTAAAAACGATACGCTTATTAAAATGTGAGAGTTATATAATATTCACGTTTGTAAAAATTTAACGAATCAGTCTATCATGATTTCAAGTTTAAAACATTTAAAACATGTTTAAAATTTTTTCATGCGTAAAATATAAGCGAGGTTTATAAGAAAATTCCTCATTTGTAGCACAATTAAATTTATAATGAAAAAAAAAAAAAAAAAAATTAGGTAAAGAAACTAACTTTTCTCTTTTTGGAGAGCACCAATGCACGATGTGAGCGAATTTATACTCCGCAATTGTTCAATTTATGTTTCCATCTTTTTCCATTAAATTACTGCTGAACGCAAAAATCAGTGATGGCCGACGACCGGACAAGAACCTATGAGAACATTGTGCCTCACGTCCATTTCGGTGAAGTCTTTCTTCGCACCCATCACGGCAAAGCCCCTGATGCATCCCTTGAAGTTGTCCCTTGTCTCCAGAATCGGTTTACCGTTTTCCATGTGCTCTGAAAGAGAGGCATCCAGTTAATTTCACGCGAAGGGCGCAAATCCCGGGCGTTGACGGAAGCGGTCAAACCGAATGAGAGTCCGCAACCGGATACGGAACATTCGAATCACCTGGTAGTCCGCCGATGTACACGACTGTCGCGATCGTCGACTGCAGCGATTTCCCCTTGGTCAGCCCGCGCTTGACGTCCGAGTGATCGACTCTCATTATCAGCTCGTCGTTTTCGTGCATTATGTCGATCCGATGCCACTTATTGTCGCACACAGAATACTTCGATGGAAATTCGTGGACCAATCGAAATTTTTCCTCTCCCACAATTTCGCCGGACATCACCACCTGGAAAATTTTTGTCAGGTTCGGCGCGGATCGGTTTCGCTTGTGGCAAATTGATTGTGAGAAAATAATGGCGAATGGATGAAAATTTACCTTGCCGTGATTTATCTCAACGGAAAACGACGGAAATCCGACAGACTGGGATGTCGTCAAAAGTATCCCGTTCATTTCCGACGTGCGAAATTCGAATTCTATTTTGAGAACGTGTGCAACCGGCAGCGTGATAGCTAAAACGACAGGAGTTACAAATCAGCAATGTTAATACAATTTACGATTAAACTCTTTACAAGGATTAATTTATTGTTAATATGCTATCGTTATCGACTGTATTGTAATTATTGTTAATATATTTCTTTTCTTTCTGGCTTTCTGAGATATCGTTTCTTCGTGAAATAATCGCTTACGTTTTATGATTGAGCGAGTGAGAGATTAACGTCCAACCGTCCATGCAAACGGAGTTCTGTGCTTTTTCTCAACTTACTGTCTGAAATGAAGGCATCCCCGGAAAAGTAAGAACCCTTTTCCACGTGAGGGAAACATTGTCCAACGCCCTGATGAACGGATTTTTCACCGATCAGTTCCTCCGTCTGATTGCTGATTTTCAAATTCCGCATGCAACCGGTGAATCCGCCAAGTTTGGCAACCTGAGAAACAAAATTTTGTTACCCCAACGGTTTAAGTTGGTACCGGGTAATTTCCTTCCGTTTTGTTTTTTTACCAAGCTCTCTGGCAGGACACCCGATTCGGGCACACCCCCAACGTAAATTAAATTTCCCAGATTGACTTTCTTAGGTAACTTTATTCGTTGCGGATCCGCAGAATCGATCATCATAACGAGTTTTCTTTCTTCTCTTGAGATCATTATCTGCAAGATTCATAATGAATGTTAATGCGTTTCATTATTGGCATTCGGACATAGCAAAGTATTGCATTTTCGATAACTAACATGATGCCAATTTCCGTCGTCGTACTCCAACATTGAACCGTGCTCAAGTTTGCGTTTCGCTTTGACTGTGGTTATCATAAGGCCGTTTTTTAATGCCGCGGATATGTAATGTTTGTGCCTGCCGGTTTTACTTGTACCCTGAAAAGTCCGGTGAGTGATTAACGGACACGCAAGTGCGTGCTGCGATTAAAATCTTTTACCTTAATTTAAACAGATAGTAATTTGTATTTTTATATACTACAGCCAAATACCGAGTGGGATTTTGCGGGGAAAAAGTTTGACGAACTGTAACTGAAGATTTGCTTATATGTTAGTTTAAGTTATTTGCACGTCAGCTTCGGCTGCGTGTTAAAATTATCGAGATGTCCGGTAGCTCACCGGTATGAAAAATACAAGACCATTTCGGTGAAATGTACGGAAATCCAATTCGATGCTGAAATTCTTGTTGAAAATACTGCGCCTTCTTATGCTGACTTGCACGTGCGAATTGGGTGAATCGCCGAATTTCACAGCCCTGGGATCGAGAACGTATTTTCTTGAACGGTGACATTCGGAATGATTTTGTGAGGGATACCGTGGCGACGAAACCGAATTTGACGTTATGTTTTCCTGCTTTTCCGGACCAAGTCGTCCTATATCGACTTCGGAAAAGCTGACGGGGCTGTCGAATTTCTGCAAGCTGGAACGAATAAAAAGGAGCGCGAGATGCTTTCGTTCTTGCATTCGGCGGGTTGATGCTTTTATGAATTTTTGACGTACACGTAGTTAAATAAGACGTCTTTTATGGTTCCGACGAAGGGCGTGGTTCGGGAGACGTACTGCGAAACATCCATTCCTTCGGGCACACCTCCCAGGTACAGATCTTTCGCCTTGATGACAATCGTTCGTCCCGGAAGCTGCGAAGATGACTGCAGCTCGTCGTCGACCCTCAGTTCCAGTTTTCTTCCCCACTTCACCACGGATATGGAATGGAACCGACCGTCGTTGCACACCGTTTGAGAAACTAAGGTTACGGGTCCTTTTCCGGCATCGATGCGCACCTCCACCCTACCATCGACGAGCGATATGGAATAGTAACTTTCCTTCCTTCTGTCGCCATCCGATGTCTGAAACATTGGCATTTTCTTCGTTACGGGGAAGCCCGCGACCGATTTGTTAACGAAGTATTCCAGCGCGTTCAACTTACTCCGGTCTCTATATCGTTCGAAATTTCGTCTTCGCCGTCTGCACCATCCTTTCTGGCGGGTTTTCCGTTCGCGAGAAGCACGAGGGCATCGGGCTGATGTGTTCTCAGCGCCAGACCGAAGGCAGAGTCCTTCTTCAGACGTGAGGCCTCCAGCTTCAGGTATCCTTTTCCTCTGAATCCCGCCGCTTTTATCATCTAGAGGTAATAAAAGGTTTGCACGTTAGTTGGCCGAAAGTCATCCGCCGAATATTTTCGAATCTCACCTGATCGGAGCACGACGATCTCAACCCGTTCCTTCTTCCTTTCAGCGGGTTGTAAATTTCGTTGTCGACAAATAAATCGTACATGCAACCGAGAAAAGATTTTGGAAATCGAATGTTCAGCGTTCCAAAATTATATCCGGGAGGTATGCCGCCGATTAGATAGTCCGCCGTGGCCAGTTCCGGTATCTGATGACGAGCAGGGGGCGTTGGAGGAGCTGCTTCCTTTAGTTCGTCCCCGACTTTGAGCAACCCTGATCGGACAATTTTCACGTGTCATTAGTACCGCTTCATTCACGTATTTCGACTTGTGTTCTGTTCATCGATTATTTTCTTCTTTACCTTTTTCCACGTTGCGCATTTTGTCGAAATTTCTACTGGCTTCAACCGCAGTCCAGTTCCCGTCGTTGTATTTTTTGGTGGTGCTCATTTCCAGTTGTGATTCTCCTCCGTATCCTATTTGAAAAACGACGCGGCCTTCCCGGAGCGAAAGAGAAACGAAACGAGCCTGCGAAGGAAACGCCCCGATTTGATGGAATCATATTCTGATCGAGATTCTTTTCCTTTTTAATTATTTATTTTCGTTTATTATATTTTACCTTATCGGAACTAACGGCCAGAAACAAAAGGGCACTGTCGTCGAATGTTTTAAATTTAAGAGCAGCGCTGAACTGGAATTTATTATAAATTGTCTTTGGAGCCGGCTTTAGAACGGAATATCCCTCGCCGTTGAAGCTGTATTTGGAACCGTCGACGGCAGGAACAACGCTAATATTTACAAAAGTATGAAATTACATGTACGACAGATTTGTATCTTTTATGTTGGTGTGCATTGAAATTTACCTCCTTTCGCAAGCGGAGCAACTATCTGTCGAATCCGTGTAGTAATTCCAAAGACCGATAGGTCTGTCGTCCAACACGATGTCGTGTAAGCACCCGATTAAACCCTGTTGAAGCGATAACATTTCGGGAGGAGTTTCGGATCCCGGGGGCAGGCCTCCGATCCATACGCGATCCCCGGGTCCCACATCCAAACGCCCAAAATTAGGACTAGAAAAATTCACCGATGGAGGAATATTTTCCGTTGTCATCCCCTCGCCGACAACCCAAAGCCTCGCCGTGTAGCCAATCCTAAATAACGCATTTCATTAGCAATCTCCACTATTTTTCCATGCAAATCGACTGGAAACCTCCATTCGATAGTAACCTTTCCACGACTATTTTATACCACTGGGATTCCAAATTTTTCGAAATCCCGTTCAGCGTCTTCCAAACGACGCCCGGTCCGCCGCCGTTGTTCCACACGAACCTCGCTGCACCGCCCACTATTTCGACAGCCATAAAATCCGACTTTGAAATTATAAAATAGATTTATTGTTTAAACGGTTTAATAAATAAAAAAAAAAAAAAAAAAAAAAAAAAAAAGAGTGCTGAGATTCAGATCGCCACGGCTTAAACTTACTGTCATGGAGCTGGGCAGGTAAAACAAAACTCCGTTTCGGTGCAAAGGATTCACCGTGAGCGTTATGACCAAGCGATTCGTCGTTGTGGGCTCAAGAGGCAGTATGCTGAAAGACCTGACGCATCCCTTGGTTGAGTTACTGGTTAAAGGTAATCGTATCTAAGAAAACGTAAATCGGATTTATACGTCTCAGCATTGTCCATGATGTGTGTACAAAACTTGGACAGTGTACTCACGCTTTCCGCGGCATGTCTCGCATGGGTTATTTTATTCTTCAGGTCGCTCAGTATGTTCTTGAGCGAGTCATTTCCAGCATGAAGCATTTTCCTTCCCCCGCCGTCAAGATTGTACAGGCTGCTCAGTTTATTAACTCTCTCCATGGTTCTCCGATGATTCCATAAGCTTTCCTGAACTGTACAAAACGTTTTTTTCGCAGGTAAGAAAGTTACCAAGGGCAATGGCGGGTTGTCCGCATATGCGGATTGAAAAATTTGCGTGACTTACTGTCGCTCCCAGCTTTTTCAATTTTTTGCTCCTTGCTGTCGGCGGAGGAATTCAAAACCTGCGGTTCCAACTTGTTTATTACGTCCTTTTCGATGGACTCAATATCATCCTTCGCTTCGGAGAGCTTCGATTCTAAATCTTCGATTCGGTCAATGGCGTTGATCAATTCCTCGTTCACTGCAAGACGCGGTCGATTAAATTTTTACTTTTTCAGCTCGTTTTCCACTGTTGGCACATCCTTTGAATGCGATATCTCTGGTTTTAAGGAACTTTGGACATTTGGAATACGTCTGACCAGACTACTTTAATGCACCCGTCTATTTGGGGGTTTTTCCATTTTAGGAGCGGGTCGAAATGTCAGCATAAGCTGTTATATCAAGATTAGAAAAAAAGCGCCCATGGCTGGGGACTCGAAATTGTTGCTCGGCGCAGTGCTCCCGAAATTTCTTTGACCGCTCTTGGTGAATTTCCGATTGCACATTGCTGAAAATTTTACCACACGTACCTCTAAGATCCTTCAGAGACTGGAGCTCCACCGTTTGGTTGTTGTCACTCTGTCCGGTCAGTCTAAGAGTGTTCTTTAAGCTTTCAATTTTCTCCTTTTCTTCATTCAGTCTTTCCTTCAACATTTTCCCTCTTTCCAAATGGTCAATGCCTTCCTTTCTCAAATCTTCGGAATTCTCCCTTATCGTTTTCGTCTTTTCGATGAGTGACACGTCCTTCTTTGCCATTACCTGAGGAACAAAAAAAAATCAATGCGATTTGAAAATGTTTAGCGTTTGTTAAGATCACTTTTGAAAATATAATCAGACCTTGTTATAACTATTATCCGCTGCGGCGTTCGCTTCCCCGGCTGCAGCCGCCACTTTTTCTAGTTCGTCCTCAATATCTCGGTAAGCCTTACTTGCCTCCACAGCTCTCGTTGTATCTCTTCTTGTGGAATTGAAAATGCTGAATATATATAGATGTGTGTGAATAATCAGTCACATTCTACGATAGAATACGAGCATCGCGTAAAAAAATAACATACTCTCTGTATCCGTCCGCTATCCGCTGTAATTCATCCGCATGTTTCATTGCCGGTATCAGGTACATATCGCGATACTGTGGATTTAACGAACTAAGTATTCCGGTTCTCTTTTTCAGAATTTCCGTGTTGTTTTTTAGGAAATTCCTAGTTCTCGAGAGGTTTTGTATGCCTTGTTCGACATCAATAAGATACTGGTTAGCTAGGAGAATCATTTCGTCTGCATTGTCTTTGAAATTTTTTATATCCTCCGAAGCGGATTTAATGTCTTCGATCTTCTTAACTAGATGCCTCAGTAGTTTGCGATAATCTTCCGCTTGCTTTAAACGCTAGAACATAGTCACAATGTTTTTTCTATTGGTGGAAATAGTTTATTGCTAATCAATCTGGACATAGTTGACATGGAACACTTTAAGATTTCCCTACTGGTCAACTAATGTGCAATTTCGAAATGAAAAATGGAACCATATTTCGGGTAAAAAAAAAAAAAAAAAAATAAAACCTGCCAATATAATCGTTACATACTTTCTGAGCCAAATCAGAAGAACTCATAATGTGATTTTCCAATTCCTTCAGCTTGCTAAATAATATGTGGCTCTGTTCTTTCACGAATCTCATTTCCGGAAAGTACCCGTTCATGTGCAACGTTTTGTTCAGTATTCCCGTGCAATAATCAAGCACTCGTTCTGCCTCGCTATTTTGAGCACTGAAATTTCTGTTCTTTAACTTTTTAAGAAGTAATTTAGCTTGTATGAGTGCCACGGAATCGCTTATAACCGGTCCGTTGATACTGGAATAGTTATTGAGACTCATGATGGTCTCCTGCAGGCCGGTTCTTATTTTCTTTATTTTCTTGAGCGCGTCCATTGCTTCGCTCCTCGCTGATACTGCATTGTTGCCAACATCTTTTGATGAAGTTTCCAACGCCGAAGCCTGTCCAGAATCATCCACGTCATTAGATTCTCCTATTTTATTTGCATGCTTTTTCTTTTCTTTTACAACGAAAAATCGACTGATACCTTTTCCCTCAGTTCTTTAGCTAGTTTGGTCAATTCCTCAATCCGGGCACTTTCCTCCAGACTCTGCAACTTGTCTTTTTCGGCCTCGATTCTTTGCAGATTCAATTCCAAAATGGTGGTTTTGGTCTGGAGATCTTTCAGTGATTTCCAAGGCGGTTCGCCGGTCGCTATAATGTTGAACATTTCCGTTTCCATGTGCTTGCTCATTTTATCGAAGTCCTTCAGCAGTATTCCCGTGCAGCCGTCTTCGCAAGCTGGATAAAAAAAGAAAAACAATAAGTGACGGATATAGTTACTTGGCGACGTTATCCCTTTAAGATCGGTGCTTACTTGAACAACCCTTTGGAGTGAGAACCTTCTTCTTGGGGCATATGGAACAATCTTTTCCTTCTATATCTGGTCGGCAATTGCACTGCCCTGTTTTCTCGTCGCATTCGTCACTGACGGAACCGTATGGGTTACATTCGCACGGCTGACATGATCCTTCTTCTTTTTCCGGATATCCGAACCATCCGTAAGCGCATCTAAAACATGCGTTGGAAGAAAGTTCTCGGATCAACATAATAAATATTAGCTGATGCTTCGAAGAAAGCTTTCAGAAGTGGACGTGGCAATCGGAAATAGAACATATACCTGTCGCAGTATTTCCCGGTATAGCCTTCTCTACAGATGCATAAAGTATCTTTTGACGTGACTCTACAGGAGGAGGCAAAGTTTCTATCCGATGTCGGACACGGGCAGCTCTTGCAGTTCGGTGGCTCCCCGTAGAAACCGATGCCGCAGCGTTCGCAATGGGGACCACCCGTGTTATTGGAACAATTCTTAAAAGAAGGAGAGTAAAATTGAATTATTTACGAAGCGCAGCATATCCCATCGGATACGCAAGTCAGATTTATAAATCGAGATGTATCGTGCATATTTCAGTCGTATTTATTGTCCTGAATAAGCTTCGTTTATGTAACGCGTGACGCCATTTCGAGCGTTTTGGAAAATATTCATGCCCAATAACATTTTTGTATAATTAATCTTTGAAAAAACGATATTTACCGAAATTGTTAAAATCGCGTGTGTTATGTACATACCAAACAATGACCGGTTTCTATATCGCACACTTGCGAACGATTATTACACTGGCAAGGCCTCGCTTCCCCGACCAGTTGTATCAGAATGGTTGCAGTGCTGACATTCTTGTCAAACCACCGGTAAAAGCCGATGCTTGGATCCTGGCAAGAAGTCGAGTTATATTCCGGTGGACACTCGCAGAGTTCAATTCCCCCGGCCAAGGATAACCCTTGGGATGCGGCTGCTGTATCCATCATCACTTCTTTTAATCTGTTAAACAAATTCGCATATCGAATGTGCCGTCTTTGATAGATTTCTGCTTTTTTAATTACCAACGTCAAAGCTCTCACATTATTTTCGTGAAATCCACAAAATCGGAAGCTCGTATCAGTATGTGCTGAATATTCTGCAGGGCCACCATCAGGGTTTCCCTGGTAACTTTTCGATTGGGATGCAGCTTATCCTCCCACAGAGATTCGTGGAACCTGATAAAAAGGTAATATTTCGTCAGGATTCAATGAAAATTTAAGCAAAACATTATGGAGCGATTGATAATCTGCGCTTTTAGGAGGGCGTGAATCAAGCTTCAGGAGATATTCGCATTCAGCGAAAGCGCCAAAGAATCTAACGTCGCTTACGGGACACTTCGGTTAACGGCATTCAACCTGACAATGTAATCAGTTGGCTCGGATAAAGATGCGGTCCGAATTTTATCTACCGTGGACTCAGGTTAACGGGGAAAGGCAAAAACTGCAAGAAACTTTAATGGCAACAAAAAAAAAAAAAAAAAAAGATTCATATTTCAATGGGAAAAAGTTGTACCTCGCCGTGGCGCGAATGCGGGCAGTGCAATTCAACGTTCACATTTAAAACCATCGGGACGCTGTTTAAATTCGAGTCGATTGTTAGGTGAAAAGTGGTGGCTCGCTTTTGAAATGCGAGCAGCGTATTAAGAAGCCACATCATGGATGAAGCGGACGTGGGAGTGGACTTTCCAAACTTCTTATTGGAAAAAAAAAAAAAAAAAAATTGATATAGAATAAATAAACGTACCTGACATCGTAACGACCAGTTTGACCGGGTATCACGGGGAAGTGTTCAAGAATTATTTTATTATTGCCCTGGAGCTGGACCAAAGGGTACGTAGACAAGACAAACGGAGGCAGTTGGGTGCGACCTCCCACAGTCTCGACGACGAACCTCAAATAACCGCCGTACGAAAGAATCTGGGAAGAATTAAAAAAAAAATATTGAAAATTCCAAAAACAGTGCCAGACTATTCATTATTGAATTAACATAATTGGGTAATACGAAATTCGATCGGATGAATTAACGCCGCTACCGGTGACGTCACGATCCTTCATATCCAGGTACTAAAAAGAAAATGGAAGTTCAATAATGCATCCTAAATGGGTTAATTAGGCACGGTTTATGGTCAAAACCGGTGCGTTAAGCCAATGACACTGTTACTAATTTGACGGGGAAACTGGTCGCTGCCACCGAACGACCGTGGGCCAGCACTTCTTGCGAGTGCAGGAAGCGCGTGGATATCCACGCGAGTTTACCTTATCCCCAAGAAATTGTTGTGGAAGTCTCCAGTAAACGGGAGCGTCGAAGAGGAAGCTCACTCCGATCGTCACGTCTTCGGTATCGCCGGGTATGATCTGGAGATTGTTGGTTAGGTTTAATCCGCGATCGTTTGTGGCCAGCTCGCCACCTCCCGGAACACCCAACTGCAATGAACGGAAGCGTTAGCCTTTCGCGAGCGATGTCACGGAGTTCGCGGTTTTGCGCGATTTGCGTTTCCGGGGTTCGGAAGGCAGAGGAAGCGACACTCACGTTTATGCAACATATTTCCCGCGCATTTATGGGTGGGATGTCTCCGAACGGCCGCGATGGATCGTACTCTATAAGTGCGGTTCTCGATCTTCCGCTTCGTATTTGACTCCAGCGAAGGCCCGCCTGGGTGCAGGAGGCCGATCTTCCGAAGCAGAAGCAGGCGATGCACCCCGTCGGATTCTCCCTGCTCAAACCGAACGTTCCCGGCTTGCACGCGTCGCACTTCCGTCCCGACGCGTTCGGCTTGCACGGGCAGGATCCGTCTTCCCCGCACTGACATTTGCTCGAATCGCAACTGCTTTCGACGGTTCCTGCGACGTCGCAGTCGCACGATTTGCAAAACGGAAACCGGTAGTAACCTCGATCGCACGAATCGCATTTGTCGCCCGTGAAACCCTTTCTGCAGTTGCATTTTCCAGTGCGCGGATCGCACTGACTCCTCTCCGAGCCGCCGGAAAAGCAGTTGCACGGCGTGCAACCCTTCAGCATTTGGTAGCCCCAGGCGTTCGGAGCGCACGTCTGACAGTGAACGCCGTAGGTGTGGGGCGGACAAACGCAGCGGCCGGTTTCCGGATCGCAAACGTGTCCGAGGAGATTGCATTCCTGACATTTCGTGCATCCCGCGTGGGAGAAACCGAAGTGGTTCGGCAAGCAAGAATCGCATTTCGGTCCTCCGATGCCGGGCTTGCACGAGCATTGTCCGGAGAGGACGTCGCAGTCTTCCGACAACGAGCCGGTCGGGTCGCAATTGCACGGTTTGCAGCCGGCATCGCCGAAAATCCCCCAGTGATGCGCCTGCGAAGGAAAAAGACAAATAAAGGAACCTTGCGGGACTGAAAAGCGGCCGGAATGCGAGACGGCACGTAGCGGCCGCCATTCGGAACGTGGTTTCAGCAATATCTGATGCGGAGCAGATGCACTAATCGAACAGAACCGCAAGTAATTAATTCATCTCGTTATTAGCCTTTCTTAGTTGACTGAAACCTTTGAAAATTGATTAACCAAATTTTAATGACATAGCAACCCATTAAAACAAGTTTAGTTATTAACTTTCGGACCCTTGCAACGATGACGCTACATTTACCAAACGATAAGAATAAATAAATAACGTAATATTATTACCTGGCACCGATCGCATGCTCGTCCGGTAACATTCGGTTTGCAATGGCATTGACCAGTTACAATATCGCAAGCCGCCTGCTCCGAACCTAACGCGTGACAGCCGCAACCTGGAAATGCAAGAAAAGTTCGTCCGAGAAAGGAAGGAACCGTGCCGCAGCGGGGAGGCCTGTCTTATCCGAAAGCGAACGAAAATCGGTCGTGCGGGATGCAGGGTGGCAAACCGCACCGGAAGTTCCGCTAGGAGGAGAAAAAAACATCGAAATTGCCGTGCCTTAAATTTGGTGCACTCTTTACGAAAGCCACTTCATTAATCAAATCAAATTGCTCCCGGGGTCGTTTAATTAATGGTTTTTTTATGCGTATCCATAAAAATGGATGCGGCATTCCGAAACGGGGTTCGCTGCCCCCGGGGGCAGCATCGACGAAGCCATCGCGGACCGATCCCCCGCCCGAGGCAACAGCGTTCGGCGGGGCCTGCCCGCGAAACCGGAAGCGAACCGGGGAGAACGCTGCCCGCCTGCCGACCGGCTGCGGGAAAATAAATCGGTGAATTTGCGGGGCGAGGAAAAAAAAAAAATCGGTTAGCGAACGAACGGCCGTTCCGCTGGAGCGTTACAAGGTGAACGAACTGCTTCGAACGCAAAAAGAAAAAAAAAAAAAATTTTTTTTTATCACCCCGACACGCAAGACGGTTGCAACCCGGACCGGGAACGGTCCGAGAACGCCGATTAACCTCGCTTGTAACGCGACCGCCGATAAAGAGAGTTTCGCATTTTAACGGAGCAGACGCTTTTCGAATTGTTTCCGCCGGAAAAGGATTATTTGCCAATTTCGCATCGTTGCCGCCATTTATTTATCCGATCCGTACGACAGTAGCGAATCGCATTTTTAAAACCTCATCTTCTTTTTTTTTTTTTTTTTTTTTTTCCCAACGTGCGAAGCCTCAGATGCGCCTTTCCAGCAGCCGATGTCGGCCGTTCACTCGTTCGCGTATTACACACATGCACAACTTGTCGATTCATATGGTTCCAATTTACGAGATTGTAGGTGGTCCGGCGATTTTTTTTCTTCCGTGAGAACGCTTTCAAGAAATTTTTTTTTTTTTTTCCGAAACGTAAACATTTTCCCCTCTCCGTCAGAGACTCGCGATTGATTTATTTGGGACCGTCGACGGGAAGAAACAAGGTTCGGAAATTTTTTCCTCCCCCCCCCCTCCGGCGGAGGGCGGAAAACCGGGCGGGGGGATGAAGAAAATTAAAAAAAAAAAAAAAGGCGAACCGCACAAACCGATGCAGGTCCCGTTCGCCCGGTCATCCCTGCATCGTGATTTCATTTCGGGCCGCGATCCGCGTCGTGGAAAGTAAGACGTGGTTCGTGCCACGTTCGACATCCCCGGAGCGGCGCGGCAAACCCGCGGGGGACCTTTCCCGTTTCCCCTCCCCCTTTTCTCGGACAACCGGAAGGGGCGCGTTCCTTTTTTTCCCTCTCCTCCCCCCTTCCAAATTCGGACCGCCGTCGGCGGAGGGAAACCGAGAGCGCTTTGACAATTAATTAATTCATTCGTTCACCGTAGAATTTTCATTTGACGCCGTCGGTTAAACCGGTAGTTCGAAAGTTTATCGCTGAGCAATTATTTGCCTGCCGAAGCGAGTGGTCAAAAAAATTATGTGTAAATATTGACCGTTCATAAAGGGGGGAGGGGGGGGGGAGGAGGAGAAGAAAAAATCTAATTTATTAAGCACGAAGAACAGTGACCGCCTACAAGATGAGAGAGAGAAAAAAAAAATCTTGACAACCCGGGATTCGAGTGCAATTAAAAAGGATTTATCGTGGTTATTAAACAGGGTTGGGCAGTTTGTTATGATTCTCACATTTTTCTGGTGCCCCGAATCACATCATGCGGAACCTTAATTCCTTTTTCTTTTTTTTTTTCCTCGATCGAAACCGAAAAACGCTGCCACGAACAACTCGGGTGATGGATATAAAATTACCACGAAAATACAAGGAACCGGGGACACCGAGCCGTGACTCGAGGCAAACGCCGCCGCGAGTACCTGGTCCCGCGAGTCCTCGGTTCCGGGCCGGAGCCGAACCGCCCGCACGATTTTCAGTGGTGCCACGAACTTTTTGTCGCCCTTTTACCTGCTTCCGTCATTTTGGGGACAAATACCGTCAACGCTTTGCGAGCCCCGTGGCGAGCCGTTTCCATTGTCAAAAGTGTGAAACCTTTCCTTGCACCCGGACCAAAAAAAAAAGGAAACAGAAAACGCGGTCGAACGCGGCTTCCGTGTCCGGGCGACGCGCGTCAGCGAAATTCTGAAGTTTGGTGGCAGCCCGTCAGCCGCCGCTTCGAAAAAATTTCCCCCTTTCGCCGGCAGCCGAGGGAGGATTTCCCGGTTAGCTTCCTGCGGTCGGAGGAACTTGTTCGTCTGCTCCGGATGGACGAGCGAAAAAAGGTTCGGAAAGGTTTTCGCTTTTTCTCTTTTACGACCCCCGTCCCTTCGGGCCGCTGCACCCCCCCCCCCCCCCCCCCCCCC
>JAOWBB010000008.1:2421375-2493513 GCA_028565995.1 Ricinus marginatus | reverse complement strand
AAGAATATCTAATAGAAAAATAAAGAAAAAATTTTTTTTTTTGCTTTTAATGAATGCCATCAAAAGCAAAAAAATACAGGATAAAAAAAAAAAAAAAAGAAACTTTCATGACAAATTTATAACCCTGTTATGTGAATACAAACATTAGAAAGGAAACGATAAATAATACACCTTTCTTTTTTTTTTTTTGTACAGGAAAAGAATATTCATTGAAAAAAAAATGAAGAAAAGAATTCTGATTTTTGTAAAACACAACTAAGAATAGGAACTTCAATACATCCATCAGTTACCGTATACAAATATTGTAAATTGTATCAGTTTTACACACTATCAAAATATTTATTGTAAAATTTAAGATATTAACTTCTGATCTTTCATTGATTATGCTATGATATGAGAAATTAGTCTTGATGAATTACGCTTGTTTATTTTGTGTATATAGACATATATATATTGAATATCGATAAACGTTTTTTTTAAATTCTTTTCTCGATATTAATATTTCTTACGTAACATTTATTTATGTTCAAGTTTATTTTTCAATTTTATACAATCAGATAATTTCATTGTATAAATTATCCACTGCAATTCAATCAGTTTGAATATGCGATATATTGAAAAAATTTATAAACCTGAGATACTAAATTATTTTTTAAGCTGGTAAATTTAGAACTAAAATAATACGGGCATGTTTACATATAAATATTTTACGTTCTTTCAGATAATAATTATTCTTAATTTAGTAATAACTTATGTAGATTTGATCAATGCAATATTATAATTCATTTTTCTATTTTCCTATAAATGACTCGTAGATTAAACAATTCGTAACTGGGCAATTAATAGCGTTGTTTGTGATACTATTCATATTAACATCAAACGCTAATATTCATCATTTTGAATTTCTTATTGTATTTGAATTACATGCAGCCGATTTAATATATTTCTGTTACAGATTCTTATTATGAATTTTTTGTAGGTATCTGATTTTAATATAATTTTTCACAAATCATTTCAGTTATTGAAAACAAATGCCCATTTGACGTTAATTTTAACAGTATATATATATAATTAAGAAAGAATATATGATATATATATATATGATATATATGAAAATATATAGATGTGTGCATTAAAATTAAAGTTTATTATAAAGTAATTGGATACAGAAAGTACAATATATAATGCGCTTTTATCACATGTATGTTTATATGTATGAAAGAAAACAACTTTTGTAATCTTAATTTCATAATGTAAATAAGATAATATGCAAGTTATTTTGCTACATTAATGAAATACATTATTAATGAAAATTTCCGTAATTTTTCTATAAATTATTCGATTTACACTCATTGAAAAAATATCCGACAACAAGAAAAAAATAAATAAATTTATATATGTAATGAGATCAAAATAATATGTAGGATATGAGTTACGAACAAAGTAAGAAATTAATATCACATTTTAATTACGAATGAGTTTTGCGTTTTTCTAATGATGGTGTCCATTTAAAAAATTCTTTTTTCAATTATTTACATAATTAATAACTCATTTTAAGTAGATGACGATATATAACATTGCCGTAAAATATTTTCATCAATCTCGTTCAACCGAGCAGCATTTACATGATTTTAGTTTTTATATAATTGCTGTACTGCAAATTTATTGACATAAAAAACTCTAAATAACCCAATAACGATGTACATACGGTTGATATTGAAATATAGCATGCATTTTACGTTGCATAGAAAAGAATGTAGGATGTGATATGTAATGACAATACATCAGATCCGAATACGATATGCATGGTTTTCACAATTAAAATCTTCCTCTCCGAGTAGAATACAAACTCGAGGGTATGACAGCGAAATAAAGATAGCATCGGTGAATTCTAATTTTAAAAAAGTGAAATATCCTGTAATATAATATAAAAAAATATATATATTACATGTAGAAATCTCACCTAAATTACGATCAGCTTCTCTTGCATGTTCAGAATCAGCCAAAGCTATGATTAGCTAAAACTTTCGCTTACATCTTAAATCTACTTGTATTATTTTTTTTTTTCATTTTTTCGCATTTTCTTAGCACAAAAATGCATTTAAGATATTTTACACATTACCCACAGTCAGGTTTCATTGTATATGAAAGTAAAAGAATTTAGGTCTAGATTTAATTAAATAAAAATACTAATTTTGAGACTAAATTAGAACACTGTTAATTTTTAACATATTTTTGTAGTTTGCAGAACGTTAGAATGTTGAATTTCATTTAATGTTATATACATAAATCATAAAATTTTTTCACTTTATAATAGAAAAATCGAACGGTTCAGATTTTTATCGGAATTGAAAAGATGATGTATAATAAGATTTAAAATTTTTTTCGTGTTTTTTTATATCATAGTATATCATTATATACTGCAAATTTGCTTATGTAAGGGCGACTTTTTTTTACAATCCGTCATATCTTTATAGTGAAGAATAGTATTAAATAGTAAAAGTTAAAAATAGTCAAATTTTAAGCCTAAAACCATCACATGATTAATTTAATAATCGAATATTTCTTTTTTTGTGAGCCAATGTTGTGTGTACCTCAGAATTATCAAATGCTAACGATGATTGTTGATTTCAATTTATACAGAAAAATATACATTTTCCTCTTATTGTTTGAAGAAAAAAGGTTTAGGATAAAAAAAAATGGAGGGCATAAATTATGAGCCTGGGAAGAAAGAAAATTAAGATTTTGGTTTCGTTGACGGCGAGAATACAAACTTTAAATTCTGGATGAATTTGGAAAACGACTTGATGATAATTTTACTTAAATGAATAAGACAAGATCAAATTCTGCTCGGAAAACTTTTACTTTTCCAGACATTCATTGAAAATGCAAATATTGAAAAAAAAAAAACAAAGAGAAAGGAAAAGCCATGTTAAACAGTTGAAATAACTATTGTGAGAAGCCGCCAAGATACGCAAAAGAAATGACGAGGCGACTTGGTGAAAGGCGATTCGAATCTCTCCAATTTCGGAGGCTTTTTTTTTTTTTTTTAATTTAACGCTTTTTCTTATTTTGGAAATCTTCAGTGCCATTTTAAAAGCAATAAAAAATCTGAACCAAATAAATAAATTTTGTTTTTTGTTAATTTGAAGTTGTTTCGTTTTAAAAAATAAGAATTTTCCTTTTCGTGCATATTGTTTTTGTGGTTACGAATTACAAATCGAATATTTTAAGAAACAAAGGGCAAAAATCTCCCCAACCGGCTGAAAATGTTCCATTCGTTGGAATTTTCAGTTTCATTTAATTGACTGACAGGTTTCCCTTTTGTCCCGCGAAACGGGACATTTTTCATATTCAAAAATGCTTTGTGAAAACGCAAAATACAAATTTCAAACAATTTTCTGCAAACGCTTTTCAATTACATTTACTTTTGTCGTCCCTTTTCAAGTAGGAAAAAAAAAATTACAAACGCAAATCAGTATGACTACGTTACAGGGATAATTATTACTGTTTAATATTATTTACATTAGCTAGTGCATATTTGCAGGTTAAAAATGATGTTTCTTTATACAGTATAAAAGTTGATACAAAATACTTATATATTTGTTAAATTTAATGACCTAATTTGTACAACCAATAGGGATAATTTTCCTTAAATTCCTTTATATATATATTATATAAGTCTTTGTTGAAATGCCTCAGAACACAGAGTAAAGTTTTTTTTTCTTGTAGCTCTTAAAAAGTCATCAAAAAAATTAATTGATACAAGTTAATTTAAACCATAATTCAGTTAATGGAAATAAAAAAGAAGTTTAGATTATTTTCCTGCACAGAGATCATCATGAATTGTATCTTCATGAAAATTCCATTAGCAAATGGATAAATTACACACGGAGATGATCCAGTGCTGCTTATTTCTAAATTTGTCGTATACTAAAAGAAAAGGAAACAAAAGGGGACATTAACGCTTATTTGATAAATTACCAGGCTAAATACGAAAACTGATCAGTCGACAATTAACACCTAAAAATGTATAGAATTCAACTACGAGAAGAGCATTCGACTATTGGAATTTTTTTTTTTTTACTTTTTTATTGTCTACAAAGATGAACGTCAATGGAACGAGAAAAAGCGAATAGGGATGAAGTTGCATAACATTGCATTATTTTTTTTTTTTTTGTTGCTGTAATGTTGGCTGCAGTCAGTTGAAATCATAAAAACGCCGACCGGCAGAGGGTACTACCACCGCTCGACCACCCTGAAGGCACTGGTCAGGCCAGCCTCTGAAAGTAGAAGGACAAACGGTTAGAAAATGTCGTGAATTCACCGACAAAAGTTCGGGTAATTACGGGGTTGAA
Organism: Ricinus marginatus; assembly: GCA_028565995.1. Classification (NCBI taxonomy): domain Eukaryota; kingdom Metazoa; phylum Arthropoda; class Insecta; order Psocodea; family Ricinidae; genus Ricinus; species Ricinus marginatus. Next base: position 2,489,155 of record JAOWBB010000008.1, on the reverse strand, counting down.
ATTGAGATTCTGAGAGGGTTCCTCTCCAGCCTGCGGCAGAGAGGACCCACTTAGCAGCGAATAAAGGCAGGCGAATGAATATTTAAACAGCGGACACATTTTGATCCCTTATTGGCAGGATCATCGAGAATGTAAATCGTCTGCTGCGTCGCAGCCTCCCCCTTTTTTTTTTCGAGCGTTTCTCCCGCTCGTTCGGTTCGCCGGATTCTCCAACGGGGAAATGGTCGATAAATGTTTCACCCGAAAATCCCACGCCCCGCCACACTCGCGAGGGCTTCACCTCCAAGTTCGCAGTCCATTTCCAGTCGCTGCCTCCGCGATTTGGCGCGACTCCTCGCGTGCGTTCCCGCACCGGGGGGACGCCGGCCGAGGAAAATCGAATCCGGATTTTCGGCTTCGGTGAAAATTCCTCGATCGGGATTTCCTCTCTTTTTCCACCGGAAAGTCCTCCAACTTTTGTGCGGGGAGCTTTTTATTTCTTTTCAGAATGCCAAGATCCCGATGCGAGGAACTTTTTTTTTTTTTTTTTTTTTTATTCCTGAGAAACATTTTCGAGGCTTGCTAATTTCGAATTTTTTCCGACGGTTCATTTCGAGTTTTTCCGTCGTTAGAATTCTTTTTTTTTTTTTTCGTTTTTCATTTCTGTCGCGGACCTTTATTATGTTTTGGTTTTTTTTCAAAATGCTTTCCGATATTATTTTCGCCCGGCCCGGAAGACTGCTGGAAGAAAGTGGAAAATTCGTTGACGCTCCTCTGAACCTTCTTTTGCGCGAGATTTGTTAAGGTCTTCCATGGTATTTTTTTTTTTTTTTTTTTTTGTCGTGCCTCAACTACATGTACATGATGACGGGATTTTCGGTTAAATATCTTTTTTTGTTTTTTTCAAAAAATATTTTCATACAAATTTCTCACCCGGGGACACTCCACCTGAATTTTTCGATATTTTGCGAGGAATTTCTCCTTCTTGCTCTCTTTGACGATTGTGTCCTGAGATATTTTCTTTTTCCATCAGATAACTCTTTTTGCCGTGAGGAGCATCCCACGGTGTACGCTGCAATGAAATTTTCCTTTATTTTAATTGCGACGCTGTTGTTGTCTGGTTACGAAATTTTATCAGAAAATTTTTATTGAAGGTTTTGTTAGATTCTTCCTTTCATTTTGGAATTCGTTTTGGAATTTTCTCAGGTTTAAAAATTGGAATTTTTTCTTTTTTTTTTTGCGGCTATTGTTAAAACTTTCATCAAAAAAGATCACTCTTTCAAAAGGTTTTTTTTTTTTTTTTTTCTTTTTCATTTTCCGTAAATCCGAATTTACATTTATGATTTCTGTATAATTTTCAATATCAAAAATCTGTCATTATCCTTAATTTTCTTTTTTTTTTTTTTTCTTCGTGATTTTGAGAATGTCGCGGATTTCGTTTCCTAAACGGAGAAATTTCAGCACAAGCCCCAGGAACAAAATTATTCCACTTGCAATTCATTCAGTCACCGTCAGCTTTTATTAAAATTTCATTTCCGTAATTTTTTCCTGCCCCACATAAATGTGTTTTATACATGCTCATATGTTTCGTCTACGCAATTCTGCCCCTAAAGTCACGTAAAAGAATTGTCCGGCTCGTTTTTTTTTTTTTTTTTTTTCGTTCGGCGGAAGCGATCAAAGCTCGTCTGCTTGCGCGTGGAAATATCCACAAATACGTTGTCCAAGGGGATGGATCTACTATTTCGCCCAAACTGCGCCACTCGTCAAAATGGATGTTTAGTGCTGTTAACTTACCTACACGAACCACTCGTCCTTTTGGCTGGATGAGATGTCGCTGCAAAAGCGAAATACATTATTCAGCGTTGCGAAAGAAAGGGGCAAATGGAATAATTAAACAGTTGCGAGCGGGGAAAGCGTCAGAGATCGAGATCGGGGATGACTTTGAAATTCTGTTTGACTGAGAATTTCGAAGGCGGGAGGGGTGGGGAAAATCGGAGAAAGAAGCCATTTTCTCAAAATCGGGAGCCGTTCGCTGATTCAGCGCCCCCAAAGTGATCCTTTCCCATTGAAAAAGGCTCCGGTGCCAATATCATTCGTGCGACTCCGTTTTAAACGAGAACAAAAAGCAATTTCCGCATCTCATCTAATTTTAATTGGTTCAAAGCTAATAATCGAGGTTTGAAGAGCGGGGCGGAACGTGGAAATGCAGCCAGGTTCACAGCCCCCCTTTCACGTGCTTTTAAAAAAAAAAAAAAAAAGAGTCGAACGGCGCGAAGGGCTGGGAAAATTTTCGTCAGCATCCGACGGGAAAATTCTCGTTTTCCCCGGTGCTCAAATTTTGACTCGCAAATTTCCCCCTGGAAAAACGTGATGCGACAACGTATTAAAAACCTGTAAACGAATTATTTATCACCGAGCTGAGGGTATCTTAATTTGTCGGTTTAAGCGGTTTTCAACGTATGTGACAATCCGCAGGTAAATGCTTGCGGTTACCCCGTCCGGCTATTATAATATAATAATTTTAAGTTTGCGCCCCTGTCGGCAATGCAAAACCATCTAACGCAAAGAACAATAATAATGGCTAATGGCAGGAAGTGACATATTTCGCTTAGTCATACGCTTTGGGTAATTTCAAAATGAGGCACGTCCTTCCTTGATTTTTTTTTTTTGGTCAGGTCACTTTCAGGCGACCTGAACGGGAAGAAACATCTTCGGTTTTCTTACCTGTCAGAGCCGGAGTTTCTCACTCTGCCTGGCAGTAGAGGCGGGCCCAGACCACGAGGTACCCGCGCACCACAGGGTGAACCCAGTTTACCGTCATTGGGGTAATCACGGTCGTGCCGTGAACTATTGTTGATTTCTGCATGTGGATCTGACTTGTCCCATTGGTACCGCTATATACTTGATGCGCTGAAAATTATTAATTTTCCCTTTATTTGGTTTAGTGCATTCTCATAGGGTGCTGCCGCGTAAACGCGAGAGACGGATCGCTGTAACGTAAAAATCTGAAATGATACAAATCTAATTGGATGCTTTTCGGTTGTAACCGTCACGGATGGCTCGATATAATTCTACAAAAATTCAAAAGCAAAACGAACTCCGGGCTTATAAAGGAACAAAATCCGGTTGTAAGTAAGTTTTTTGTCTGCAAAATCCCTTTCATTATTGAAAAAGGGGTATGCTGATAACTCCACGTTGATTTTCTTTTTCTATTGTCCGTCTGTCGCTTTTAATTTTGTATGAATGGAATAAGGGCATCCATCCTTTAACCCTGGAACTCTGGAACGTAGCGAGGAAAAAACGATAAAATTTAATTCTAAAGCCTCCACTCTTGCTTGATACTTTTCATTTTGTCACATCGTAATTTCTGATTCCCGGCGAAAGGAAAAAAAAAAAAAAATCATTACTTGATTCTGTATATAAATTTACTTTATCGAATGAAATTTGTGGATTTATATATTAATTTGCCGCAAGCAAATGGATATATAAAACAAATTGTTTCCGTCATCGGGTCCATTAACTATAACAAGCTAATAAGATAATATGTATGCATTTAAATATATTTCGCTCTCTCTCTCTCTCGAAACTCGACGATATGAAAGGTGGAACATCTTTCCTCATTAAGGGTCGAAAATTAAGCCCTCAATAAAGGGGGTGTATATAAAGTATTGAATGCTCGGGATTTCCCAAGCAATTGGCCCGTAAATCGCGGGAGAGAGAAGGAAGAGATAAAAAAAAAAAAAAAAAAAAATATCGAAAAATGCGGATTTCGCCATTACCGTTGATGAAGATCCATTCGAGCATTAATTTATCACTTTCCAGGCAAATGATCTCGGAAAAGTTGGTGCCTCATCTAAAAATGGAGAATGAGAGAGCTCCTTATGCACGGGGCAAGGATGAACTTTTCGAAAGGAACGATTAATATCCTTCACAGTGAAAATGCAGGAAGATATCTCTTGCATTTTAAACTCGCGGAGTGAATAATGATCGGCGATGTAATTTATTTTGGAATATTTATTATAAAATTTTCCAGAGATCTTCCACCGGGAGAAAAGGTAATCCTAAAGTTTATCCCTTTGTCGAATAGGACGCTGACTCCTAATCCCGAAATTTTAAACTTGAAGTGAAGGATCCTGTACAAATAAAAGGGATGAAGCAAACGAATTTACGTTATCTAAATGTAAAGTTTCAAGCCAGGCTGATGAAATGCTTTAATATTATCAATCGTTCCCCTCTAATTCAAATCTTCTCAGAAGATCAAAACCAAAGATCGTATTAATCCGTTTATATTCATACGTAATACATTTAAATATGAAAAGGTACATTCTAGCAAATATTTTATAAAATAATTTATATGACTATAATTTTGAACTTTAACAAGCATAATTCGAATTTATATAATTAATTTCGAACAGCGACTTGCAGAAAGAAGCAATCAAGCCGCACGTGCGTTAATATAAAATTCAGTTTTCTGGTTTCTTCAGTGGATAAAATGAAGTTTCTTATAGTGCAAATTTGGCAGCAGATATATATCCAATTGATTCATAATTTCATGTGTACGTGCGTGCGAATTTGCGGATGTTCTGCCTAGAAATGAAATCGGACCCATTCCACTCGTCGATTTGTAACTAAAATTAAATGTCATCTGATATTAATAATAAATTAATGTGTTAAACGCAAATCTTTGTCGCCTGAACAGGATATTGAAAACACTAGATGCTGCATTGAGGATGTTTTGTATTGCCTTAAATCAAATTCGCAAGAAAGTGCACACGCACACCTGGGTATTATAACCTTATATTGGATAACATTTTTCCGGCAAAACTAAGGATTTCCGGCTTTGATAAAATCGGAAATCATCTTAATGGTTTCATCAACTGGTTCCAAACAGCGAAAAAAAATTACTAAAAAAAAAAAGCGCTAATTCTTCTGCCACTTTTTGGAAACTCATCCAGACTCGTGTTAATACTGCTTTGAGAGGTATATTGCAATTCCCATGTTATATATTATACACGTCTTCAGTCAGTCATCATTTACTTTTTGCCGTTACAGCAACTGAGTTTAGTAAAAATTCATACCGTGAAGGAATATCATTGTACGATAATAGAAAAGAAAATATATTCCCATGTAAGAATACGGAACACAGGTATCATGAAGAATAAGTTATAAATTTTACACGGCATAACGATATCGTTATAACCGTGTTCGATTATATCATTAAATTAAATTGAAAAACTTTCGAAATAAACCTAACTATTCGTCTATTGAAACATATTTATAGTTCAAAAAATTCATATATATATATATATATATATATGATATTTTAACATATAAGATATGATATTTTAACATATATATATATATATATATATATTGTTAAAAAAAAAAGAGCAATTCAAATACTATGTTATAAAAATTTATTTCGCATATGAACGTCATCGAAAATAAATAACATTATACGCCTAGTATTACATAAATGACAACATTTTCACTCAATTTAAAATAATATTCTCAATCAAAACTATATTAATAATACGCTACATATTTATTTTTATTTATTTGTCTCTTATTTAAAATTAAGATACAATGGAGACACAAACATGTAGCTATGGTTCTTAACGATTTCTTACATTAAAAGACGAAAGTTGCGATCAATAATAAATGTGACAACTATTATATAGGAAATGATACAAATATCCAATGAAAATTACTTCGACTAATAGTGACATATTGAAAATAATTGAAACATTTTATATCTTTTGTTGCTCGCAAGAATAAAAAATCAATATTTAATATTTATGCGAAACACAAAAAAAAATTCGTTAACTTCTTCCTTACTCATATATAAATATAGGGTAATGCAATCCTCATATTAATATAAAAATATATGTTCGTTCCAGATTTTAACTTATTTAATACATTTACGAATTATATACATATGAAGAAAACTAATTATGAGACATTATATTTTATAGTAATTATATGGTGATTAAATCAACTATATAAATCTTAAAAATGAGTTTCTTAGAAATTTTTTTAATATGTATATTTAAAAAAAAGTGTAATTTATATAATTTTTGTATATCAATGTATATATATATATAATATATATATATTTTTATATGTAAAACATAACCTTCGCATTATTCAAGGCCTGTTTTTAAAATGCTTCGTTATTCATTATTTTATCTAATAAATCCTTTTTCTCTTCCGATAAACTGTGACGTTTATTAGAAGAAGATATTACATTAAATTAATAAATCACACTTCACAGATTTATCCCTTTTCTTTTTTCATTATTATGTTCATATCATACGTTAGTAATGATGGTTTCAGAGTCTGCCTTATAAAATTTGATAAATCAAGACATATATATATCAGGAAAATAATTAGCTCGGTTGTAAAACAGGAACATATTCAACTTTTCGAAATATAATTCTGTGTAAAACAGAGAGAGAAGCCTTTACATACTTAGTATCTTTCTAAATGTTAAATAGTCAAAAATAATTTATTATTATTATCACATAAAATAAATAATTTTTGCTCTCGCACACTTCCAGCAAATGATGTATCATAATCTTACTTGGGGATTTATGTCGTAGATATCAGGCAAATTACGTGGCGAATAAGGAAATTCAAATTTCCTCGATTTCCCTCCAACAGAACGGGCAACTAGTCTGTCGCATCGTTTCCGTCAGCGAAGAATTTCGTCGGAGTTTCCCTGCCCCAAACCGTTTTCCGAAAAGGGTTTTCGCTTTACTCTAATAGATTCAATTTGTTTTGGCGGTTTACCCCCGGATAAATGCCTTACTTTGCTGCGGTTCCCTCCTCTCCGAGCATCCATCCAGTCTTTTATCAAAAGGAAAAATTATGCTGAGTCCGTTCCAAAAATCTTGAATGACAACTAATAAAGTAATTTAGTTAATTACGTTTCATCGGATACATTCAAAGAGACGCGGAAATCTCCATTACGATTTCGTTACTTACGCCGAACTGAGGGAAAAATAAAAAAGAAATTCCAGATATCTGGAAGAACCCTCTTGTACCGTGTACGCCTCGTGGCATTAATGACACACGAATAAAAACGCCCTGTCGGGATCCATATGCAGTTCGCCATTCGGATCCGTTGCCCCGAAGAGCTTCGCAAAGCTCTCAGCTTCCTCCGAAAACCAAGCGGTGGTCGTACAAGAAAAACCAAGATGATCTTGCACGTTTTAAACAAGCAAAGTTAAGGCATTTCGTATCCGGAAAGCGGAAATATAAATTAGGCGATCTTGCAGAACCGCGAAACAAGGAAGATTTCTGTTTTACATACGAATTTCCGCTTTTGAAAATTTCGTGGTGTTAGAAACAATCGACATCGTTCTCACTAACCCCTTTTTAATTTTTCTAAGATTTTAGCGTGAAGACCATGTTATTTTACTCGCATTCCAAATGGATAATTTCCTCTGGAGCACAAGTTAATAAATTTAATCCAAAATTATACATTTCTCCCCAACTAGAGATAATAAGAAGGTTTCCCATTTTAACTATAATATATGTTTATATATATATATATCACCATTCCATTATCTACTCTGATGAAACAAGAAATGTAAAACGATACCATAATTGCAAGTTACCTACCATAAACTACATCTGTAATTATATCCGAACTTATTTAATGTTAAATAAGGGGTTTTGCCAACTTATGCGGTAGACAAATTCGGATTAAGCGTAACTTAAATGAAGATATCAAAATTATGTGGTCTACATAACTAAGATCCAAGGTTCATTTTATTAATATAATTTTAAATCGAGGAACACTTAAATTTATTGTAAATTTTGGGGAAATTTCAGGCAAAAAATACGCGTTAGGAACGAGGTTGCACACTATCGGGTCCGTGCCAACCGTTGTTTGGTATGTTATTATCAGTGCATTAAAATATAAACGTGAAGAAAAAGGTACAGCCTTAATGATCCTTATTTGCCTTAAGGATTACCACAGACTATTCTTTTTCTTTTTTTAATTTTGAATTACTCAATTAAGTTAGCCTTCATTGATCGAACTCCTCGTAAAAATGGCAAATATAAAATCCAAAGTTTAATTGCTTTTCCCGAAAGTCACGGAAAAGGGAACGATACACGAGGGAAATGCACACGGTCTAAGGCAACGTTAATAACGAATAATAATGGCAAAAATTTCGCTGCTGTCGTGATGGCAGCATTTTTTTTTTTTTTTTTGCGCCAATTATTTTCGTAGCTGCAGAATCATTAATATCGCGATGTAAAAAGGGACGGAAAAAAAAAGGAGCCATTATTTTAGTTCGATAAAAAAAAAAAAAAAACGTCATTATCCCCGGTAAAAAGGAAAGGAAAGTGCACGGCAAAATATTTGCCTTGGGAAAATGGAGATTGAGAGAATCGGGGAACGGTGATTGCAATAACCCACAATAAGGCACCAAAAATGTCTTAAATCTAATGAAGCATTAAACAATGCGGCAGAAAATTCCTTTAGGAGATATCTTCATTCGAAAGCATAAGAACCTGAAAAGGCTTTTATAGGAAATTTTTCCGCGGCTCGCCGGAGAAATTTTTAACATTTTTTTATAGGTCGCGATGGCAAACGCGACAGGATTCGAGCCGGTGCTGATCCATCAATCACTTGCTTAAAGGCCCGCGGGTGAGAACGGCGTCTGGAGGCTTTCGTTCGCTTTTGCACCCGGTTTTTCCGCGGTTTTTCCTCCGTCCGAAGGAAGGAACGGGGAAAAGCGCGGGTATCCGGTGACACGAGCGGTATCAAATGGACCGGAGACCACAATCCTCGCACTCGGATCCGCAAAATTCACAGCTTTCGGGGGGGGGGATCCAAAGTGCTGGAACGCGGCGGGGCTTCGAAATTTGAATGATTCCAAATTGCGGGTTTTTATTACGTTCCCGGGGGAACGTAAGCGAAGAGAGTGAGAGAGAGCCTTTTTAATCTAATTTTCCCAAAATTATACTCCGATGTTTAAGACCTCCTTTTTTAAAAAATTAAAATTTGTTGGGAAAGGAAAATTCGAGAAGTTTAAGAGCTTCCCGATTGGTTCCTCCGCTTTTAAGTTAAATTTAATCAAATCTTCTAAAGCGAAAACCGCCTCTTTTCCCACCTTTCATTTACTTAGCCTTCGCCTCGCGCCGCGGCTATCCCGATGGGAGAAAAGAGCGGTCTTTGGCGCACCGGCTAGACGGTGGATGCGAGCGGCAGGTTTAGCAGGTTCGAGATGCGAATAAGAGAAAGCGCCGTCTAAACGTAGGAAATCGTACGATTACTTACGGGAATGCTGAGAGTGAGAAGGTGTGCTCTGCTGCAGGCCACGCCTGTTCCGACAGAAAATCAAACCAGCTATGACTCCCAACGCAGACAGAATTAAAAGGAGGCTAATTAAGACAACTACAAATATCGGTAAACTAATGCCTAGCACGGAGCCTCCGTCGTTTTCTGAAAAAAGTAAGGAAAAAAAAAAAAAGGAAATACAATTATTATTGCTTACGAAAATTTAATTTTTATTAAAATGACAAAAACCTATTAATTATAATGCTAAAAATTGACGGGATTATTATTTAAAAACATTCAGTAATATTAAATAAATAACCGAAGCTCGGTTGCAGGATGTCTTCATTTGAAACCATTTACCGCGTCGGCTTAAAAAAAATATTTTCTGGAACAATTTTATTTAAAAATGATTATATAAAATATAAAATTTTATTTTTACTACCTTTTTTTATTTCTCCTTTTAGCTCGATTTTAGTTTAATTTCGAAAGGAAAAAAAAAATTCAATGGCAGTTATATTCAGTAATTACATATTTGGCTCATTTTCATTCGGAACAATTCTAATCATACAATTAATTTTTTTCAAGGAAGATGCTATTGGTAAACGCGACATTGCGCGAAATATGTTAATTTATATTTATCGCGTTTTTTTTCAGTCATAAAAAAAAAAAAGATAAAAAACGTGGTTTACATGGATACGGTCTTGCGCTCCGCTTTCATAAGCACACGCGTTGCAGTCTGCCACCCCTTGAAAGTCTTTTAAGCATCTACAATGGAAAAAGGCGACGCTTGTGTCGCCGATCAATAAGCATTAAAACCGTAATTACCTTCTCCAACAATTTGACTGATGTGAACCCCCGTGCCGTCATCCCCCAATTTTCCACCCCTCACTTCTGCCGGAAAAAAAAAAAAAAAAAGGTAAAAAGGTTTTAAATGGTTGCCATTTAACCTCACGCTCCCGTTTCGCTTCGACCGTGCAATTTCCCAACGCCCTTTACCACCACCACCACCACCACCACCACCATGCATCGCTGTCATTGCGGAGTACATCAGCGACGCGTAATCCCGACAGCAAAAATGTTTGTTCCAAACCGTTGTCCTACAAGGTTCGTTTTCAATGCGTGCACGATTTCCCCTCACGGAAATCGTAAATCTTAATTTTTGCAGTTTATCTGCCTCGGTCAATCTCACACGACAAATATCATTATGAAAGCTAAAAAATTTCATGGTTTTGTTTTGTTTTTTTTTTTCTTAAATGTCGAAGAAAGGATTTTGGTCACCTCGCGGGGGGGAGGGGGGGGAGAGGGGCATATTTAAAAAGACAAAAAAAAAGGGGAAGTGGTTTTTACGCAACTTCCGGAAAACGTAACCGCGCTAAACGGAAATCGGCAGCGTTCACTTGAAACTTCGAGATGCACGAGCCCCGCTCCGAAAGCTGACGAAACCGACGGCTCCGATGCCGATTCCGCGATTATTTACATTCGAAATCCCGGTGCCGTAAAAAAAAAGAAAAAGGGAAGCTCTTTTCATTTTAATGTCGATCTCCTTTTTATTTTTTAAAGCCTTCCTCACCGTTTTTCTAATAAAAAAAAATAAAAAAAAAAAAACTAAGAAAAGTCATCTGTCCCGCATCTGTTTCTCGGGGAAATTGCAAGTCTGAGATAGTTGAAACAATAACACGCGGTGTAATGGGGAAAAGCATAACGATTCAAGCTCCGAATATTGATTCTCGGTTCGTCGAACTATCGGTGAAGAACTCGTACGATTAATCGACATCCGGCGTCTAGAGTTCTGTTCGTCATTTCCTGTGCTCTGTGAATCCGCCCGTGGACGCGGCACTTTCGTCCGCGATATTTTTCAAGGGTTTTTTTTTTTCATTTAAATTTTAATGCACTTGAGGATCTGCTTGTCTGCTTAAGCGGCATATTTGGAACGGGAGCTGGAGAAAAATCTTCACGACGGATTATTTTTTTTTAATGCATTTCGGGCGGACCGGAATGGAGACGATTGAGGAAACATTGTTTTTACATTAGTTTCGTTTCGCTCACGTCGTCCGGAGGATTTTTGATCGCTTCGCGTACATGTTCGATGTGTGACTGCCTTCAGTGCGGTCTCCTCCACGTCCTCGAGGGCGACCGTCGTAAATTCTTCTTAACTTTCGAAATTTCAGCTTTCAAAAGTGGGCGGATCCGCGTTGTAAGACGGAAAATTCCCGAGAGGAGACTCCCGCGGGAGGCGCACGTCCGAGTGCTGCCGATTTTTGATTTTTAGGTACCTCCCCGGAACGGAGCCAAGCCTTGCAAGCGATGCTCGTGGCCGATCGGCAATTACAAAGTTTGTCGGAAGCGCATCGAGCGAAGGGGTAGCAAGTCGATGTATCGCGGGGGCATAGACAGCGGAAAAGAGAAATGAACGGGAAATGAATGAAAAAGGGAAAGAATGTTCCTGATTTCACTCGACTGCTAATCAGCAGATTTACTTCCGCTTTATCTTTTCATTCATTTCCCATTCATTTCTCTTTTCCGCTGTCGGTCCCCCTCCTCTTTCGTTACATCGGCCCATTTCCCCTCGGTACCTTGCCAATTCTGCAATCATTCGAGTTTTCGAGGTGGTCTTCCTCAGGCGTTGGCAACACTTGAAAAGCTTGTCCGCGACAATGGAAGATTCTTGAAAAGTGAAAAATTAAGCGAGGAACGTTTCCTTCCGTCGCGATATTGCAGATTGTTTTCATTAACGTCAATTTTCTTATTCGCTCACCCCTCACGAACGATGTTTCGACGCCCGAGAAAGGTCATCCCCGTGCGGAATTTCCACCCCTGATAAACCATATAATTATGAATTTTCGATGTTCTTTTTATTCGCAAGCGTTTCACCCCAAATCCACCCTCCGCCGAGCTTCGATTCACCGCGCTAAGATTCGATTTTCTTTTCGCCGGCTATCAAGCAATGTCAGACCGAGGTGTGGCGGTGGTACTTACGTGAACATTTAGTCGGAGACTCGTCGCTTCCGTCTGCACAGTGACTTATCCCGTCACAGAGCAACTGCGGATGAACGCAAAACTCTTTCTGATAGCATCGGAAATCCTTGCATTCGTGCTTTGGATCTTTTACCGCAGTTATAACGAGGCGAAAACCATTATTCTCCGTTCCCCAGTTATCCGTAACGTATTTCAGTGTGACATAATTTGTGCGCGTGAAAATAACTCCAACGGAAGTTTTCGTGTTGCGGCAGGACAAGTCTGCCTGAAAAAAAGAAGCCAAAACGTATGATTTGCAGGTACGACAACCCGCGAACTCATCAAAATGTGTGTGGACCATGATGGCTCGCACGTTATTCAAAATGTAAAACCTCATAAATGAAACCGAGACTTAGCACACACACCATATGCAATCTTGCCCTAATTTAATTTAAAAGAAATACATGTATAATTATTATAAATTAATCGTGTATTTAAATAATATATATATATATATATATATTATATAAAAATCGTACGCATGAAGAACGGCACGATATTTGAAGGTAAAATTTCTTAATGTAAACTAATCACGGGAGAAACTTAAAAATACATTCCCGAAATAGTCTCGAAATTTTGATGTATCTTTCAAAGACATTCGGCAGTACACCTTCAACAAATAATTATTGAACGAAATGTGTTAACGTTTCGAAAAAGCAACGTATGAAAAACTGGGTTAATTTTTTAACGTAATACTTTTCCAGATTTCAAAGAAGACATTTTTATAACCAGGGTTATTTCACATGTAATTAACGAGTTATGAGGATCCTCTTCACTGTTTTAACCATAAATTTCTCTTACGGGATCCGGGACTATTTTCAAATTAACCTGGAGAGGAAGAAAAAAAAAATACTAAATTTTCCCCGCTTAATTATTAACCAGGAAAATTGTTAAATTAACTAAATAAAATTAAAGTACATCATTCTGCGGCGTGCCAGTTGAAAAGGATTAAGGAGCGCCTTAACAATGAAGACTAGGTATTTTGTCTTGCAGGGAAATTACACTTAAGGTATTTTAAAGGGGCCAGGAGGGAAATTTCTCGTAGACCGAGGCTTAAGAGTTAAATATCAATAAGAAATCTTAACATGGCAAGCGAGCGGGAAAAGGAAGATAATTTTATTTATTTTCTTTAAAGTCGCTAAAGGTCCTCAACAGCATAGCCCTCCACCCCGGAGAATTGAGTCTCAAACCTCTCCTTTCTTCTCCGGAATAATTACAAGAGCGGAAACGGAGGCAACTCAAATTCATTTTAGAAATCTCATTATTATCTTCCTTTTCCACGAGAGGGAAATAGGAAAATGTCTTCTTCTTGAGCGAAAATTGAAGAATTTGCCGTCGTCTCATTCAAATTATTAGCTTTATTTATTTAAATAGCAGCATCCCTTTAAAGGATCACCCGAGGACGTCCCGGCTTAGTAAAAAAAAAAAAAAAAAATTTTTGCCATTCGTACCTGAATTGTACGAGCTCTTGCTGCGCGTCAGGGGGCAAAGGGGCGGCGGAGGTACGGCGCACTGCATGGTTTCTCATTTTCGTTTCTTGTTCCTCCTCGGTGTAACGCGGCGGAAAAAAAATGTCGACAGCGTCAAGAAAACATTTCAAACTGCTATTTACAACATTTTAATGAGACACTCAAAAAATGCCGCCTACAGTATAACGCACGTTTTGTGAATGTTGCTTTTTTCTTTTGCGCAGGGCTGGCGAAGTGGAAGAATGCGGAAAAATAAGAAGACGTTTAAAAATCTCGTTGGATAAAAGTAAGACGTATATTTCATTAACCGAATTATACCTGTACAAAAACAATTATTATTCGCGAATTCAACGCTTAATAATATATTCTGCCACAATATCCGACATAGGCGAATTACTATAAAATGAAATTCCAAGTTCCATTAGATATTAACGTGAAAAAACATTTGCATACAACAAATATCCGGTTACGTTATTTCCCTTATTTTCTTTTAATAACGATATAAAACGTTTTGGAATCGTACAAACCGTAATGAAACAGCATTATATCAACATTTACTTCCGTTAGAATTTAATCCTCTGATGGCTCATCTTAAATTACGACTCTCGCTGTACATAAATAACACTGCTTGTATCTTAATTGCTGTAATCCGTACAAGATTGTAAAACTTCTCCAGTGCATTACATTCATATCCAATTTACGATTAAAAGAGTAAAATCAAAGCATTTAGTTACTTAAATGGCATTTAATTAAAATTATCAAAAATTATCGATAACAAAAGTGTCTTAATCCGGTTAAGTGTAATTTTTGTCCCGCTGTATGTATCTCGTGCCTGCTGCTTCGAAGTTTAACCGAAAATTTTCTCATAAACTATAATTTTGCTGGAAGCACAAAATGCGTTTCACCGGACTCTATTTTTCGAATAATTAATCACTGACGTATTTTTCGTAATGATCCCAACATCTATCTTTATATTTTTACATTTAAATATTGTTATAACGATTCCCTTCATTTACAATTTAAAGCTGTAGAGTCGTTTTTTTTATTGTGATGCATAAATCATATACGCATGTAATAAAATAAGGGATCATCGTTTACATTTCTCTAATCTTACGAACGCGATAAATATTTATATAATCTTTTATGTAAATATGGTATAACAAATGGAAAGTGACAAAAATTATATTTCACTATCACCATGCCATTTAAATTCCGAAAACTATTTTTTTGTTTTAGAAATTTCAACGAATAATAGAAAAATAATTGGGAAAATTTAAACACTATTTGATGATTTTAGTTGACGAAAAAATTTAGGTTGCATTATTTTTATTATTATTATTTTAGTTAAATATTTCTTAACAAGACCATGTTCGATATAAATACCTCGAACGCTTGTATACGTCAATAACAATGATACGCATATAAGTAAAATATGGTACAACATTTATAAATGGAATGAACATGAAAATTGCTTATTAATTATTTTTCATTTATTTTCAATTTATTGAGGATGAACATAGTCTGTTTCCTCGTTTGCTGCAACAAATATTTGGTTAATAAATTCTTTTCGATTATGATATGGCTGCTAATTCAGAAACATTAATATATCAATAAGCACAAACATTTTTTGGAATTTCGCTCGGCATACTAAATCAAACGGTTGGGTAGATCGAACTCATAAATTTTTTTTATTCTACTCATTAACCGTATTCGGAGTTTATTAAAAGTGACGTCTAATGAACCTAATACTTCACATGGAAAAATGCATATTATTCATCGATTTCAGCTTTGAAGATCGTGATACAGATTGACATTTAAAAAAAAAAACAAAGGAACATATCACATAGTTCAGTAAAAATTTCTTCTCTGCATTCGAATCTGTGATCTAACATTAACATAACGTCCGATGATTGTTACAAAATTTGAGTTTTGTACGTTTTGAGTAACTTCGCCTAATGCGAATCCTTTGATTCTTCTCTTACACCACATTCATTAGGGATTCCATGCAATTTCTCTTTAAAACATGTTCCCCCATTAAATGCCTGGAAAATATGATGCGATAAATTCCAGTTCAAATTCCTAGCAAAGAACATGCTGTGTAAAATTAATTATTAAAATAAGTATAAAAACTAAGCTCCTTGAAAATAAAATGAAGTAAGCAGATCGTTAAAACGAAAAAAAATTTGCCATAATATAAGCGAAAATTTTCCTTCCGCAAAATAAAAATTTGATTTTACGGGCAGAATTTTCCCTTATGTACGAATATTGAACATTATATTAATCGGAGCCTTCTTACGTCAAATACCATAGAAATTTACCTGAGCTCAATTCATGTATTGCAACCGGAATCAGTTATTAATCAATGCTTCATGGAACGATATCTATAACAATTAATTTTATCTTTTTTTACTTACATTTTAAATTATTCTAGCAATTTAAAAATTTTTTTTTGTTTATAATTATTTTAGTATGACACAATACACAATATTCATCATTTTTGTTATATTTTCTCGGTATTTTTTGCACCATTTTACCCGGTGTTAACATTTCTTTTTGTTCAGTAACGCCTGCAATTTCATGGGAATATCAAATGTTACACAGTATTTATTTGCGCTAACCTCCCCAGTTCAAACGATTCCTGTTTTTACCTCCTTACAGTATTATTCCGATGCACTCATATCTTTATGCGGAATAACTAATTATCGCTGTGGAAATTGACTTTTTATTGCTTTTTTTTCAAAATTTTAAAAATCCTAATGGATATGTATTTTGGTATTTAAAATGAAATAAAAATTACAAGAAATTCGTGTCTGGTTCGATGTCAGATACATACATGGTGAAGTCGCGGATTTACAAATGACGAAGATAAGAAACGTGGATATGATCTGTCTTAACGAAAAAATTTGATGAAGGCGCTTAAGTTGATACTGAGAAAGGAAAAACTGAAGGAAAAATCGCTTTTAGTATCCACTTTAGCATTCGCCATGCCTGTGAGTAATTATGTTCTTTAAATGTGTGACTTCAACCCTTCATCGTATAAGCCGAATTAAAGTCTACGGTAATTTCGATTCCGAAGAAAATAGTAATAAATAAGATTCTATAATAGAAAAAAATTAACGACCGAAAAGAAAGGATGTAATGATAAATGATTAAAAGAAAAAACGATTTTAAAATTAGGTCTGAAAAATAAGGGAAAGGAAAAAACCTTGTGATTATTTGAGATCGAAGGAGGAGAAACGAGAGAGCATTCAGCGAGATTATAAAAATTAATTAAAATTAACGAGTCAAATCAGGATTTAAAAGATAATTTTCGGAAAACTTTGCGAATTATGCGTGAGATATTAGATTTTGTTCAAGAAAAGAAAAGATGAAAAAAAAGAATTAAAACGTTAAAAAAAAAAAAAAAAATAATAAAATTTGTTCATTTGCTAGATTAATAAAGAGGAATTTAATTTATTGAGATTGTCAAATTATATTTGATATTAAAATTAATTTATTACAAGCACAGCGTTTCACTTCTGAAGGCTGTATGGTAAAATTTCGATAGCAGCCTGACATTTTGCTCATGTCCTATGGTCCAATGGCGCATTTAATTTTTCTAATTTTCGTTAGCCAGCAAACAAAAATTAAAAAAAAAAAAAATGACTCAAAAATTATTAAAAATAAATTCGATAAATTTTAATGCGCAAATAATTTTATGTTAATTCCAATTTCATACTAAAATTCTTAACTTTTTCACATAATGTAAGCCAGGCCTAATTTTGAAAGCCGTAAGACGGTTTGACGGTTTCTGGGCTTTTGCTGCAAGGAAAACGAAAATTAATCTCCACCTTCCACCTCCTTTTAAACTTTGGAAAATGTTATTATAACTCGAACATTTATTTATATGGTTTAAAAAGATCCCCCCGGCGACAATATGGCAAAAACTTATAATTTTGGGCCACGTAATATGCGTCATATATTTTCACAACTTTCAGATAGTTATAGCTCGATTAATGTACAGTTCGATAAAAGCTCATAACGTGAAAATCTGTTTCTGATTCAATTATAATTTTAAAATAAAATAAAAAATATATATTTATGTTCTTTAGTTTTTTTCAAACAGCAATTCTAAAAATTAAAAATATATTTTATGAATTAAATTCAAAGAAATTAGAACAAGAAAATTTTAAAATATTTGAGTCATAAGTAATGCATGTCCTAAAAAAAATGTTTTTGAAATATTACCACCGCCATATACGTATTTTTATAATATATTTGAAAATAAGCTGGTATCGGTTAAGCCACTAAAAAAAAATATCAATAAAAATTCTTATTTTTACGTATATATATATATATATATATATACACGTAAATATATATATATATTGATAAATGATACATATTATATATATATATTGGTTATTTCTATATCCAGATAGTTAATATTACTTTTGAGATCTCCAACATTCATATACTCAAATTATTAAAAATTTTCGTAACCATAATGTTATAAGTCCAAAATGTTTTGCATTTATACTTTATAATAGGAAATTGTAAAAATTAAAAAATATAATCACATTCAATATGTGACTATAGATTTAAATTTATAAATTTACGAATTTTCAGTCTGGAAGATGACACCTAGGAAAAATCATGGGCACTTTGTCCAACCTTTTTCGGAAAAAATGCAAAACGCATTCACCGGATTTCGCACGTATAAATATACAAAATTCCTGTCTATACAAAATTAGCATTCCTTTCTCGTCTGCTTTCGTATTTTGGAAGCTTTCACCATCAAACTACATTTTTGCCCTTCATTTTATTATTCTGTATAAACAAAGTAAATGCGGAATTTTACGAGAGAAATGTACATTTTGCCATTGCGTCAGGGTAATTCTATTTTAAAATATGAAATAAAATTGGATCAACTAATTTATATATATATCTTTACATTGTTATAAACAAATTGCTTGCAACATATTAATAATATGCACGTTTTTTTGTTGCTTATTAATTATTTCTTTCCTTTAATATTAAAAAAAACTCGAAAAAATTTTATTGTTTATGCAATCCGTCCAATGAATTAATATCAATTTTTTAAATTAATTTTAGAAGAAACATCATTTTGGAAATTTTCCTTCTATAGATGTAAATTAATACAAACATTTTAAATTATTTAATAAATACATTCCAATTATTTCAGTTATTGTTAAAAAAAATGTTTCATTTATATCAATTAATTTCTTCTGAATCCCGCATAAAATTATATTTTAAGTGAAGCCGGAAAGCGAGATGTAAAAAAATGCTGTGAATTTCTATAATTTTTTTCATTGCGAAAAATTCAGCAAAAGCGAGCCTTAACTGGGTAAAAATGACTTTTGTTTTTTAATCATCTTGGAATCGTCGTATTGTCTCTCTTCGCTGGAGAAAACGTTAAAGCACTTAAAGGTAGATAAAAATCTTGCATTCTTCACATGCCGTTTTCCTCCAGGAGAAGAGAAAAACTTTTTTTTTTTTTGCCTTCCCAGAAGGGAAGAAAAAGAAGAGCTGGGACTGTGAAAGGGCGGAAAAACGATTTTCTCACACATAAGGAAGCGAGCCATGAAAGAAAATCCAAAATGAAATTTTTCGCAGGAACGGAATGTGCAACCTTCGAAGGTGAACTGAACGAATACGGCGAAGAAAAAAAAAAAAAGGAAATTTATAGATTTTCCGAATATTAAAAAGAAAATGGAACCGTGGGGAGGGAACGGCTCTGGGAAAATCTGATTTTTTTAGTGCCACGAACCCGATGGATTTATGCGGAGAAATATTTATATGCGGCCTGGAACCTCTTCAAACTTCGGGAAAAATCCTCAATATGTATTAGTTTACTAATCAGACTGGAGATATTTTATCATAAAAGCAATCGGCGTCGTTTACTCCATACTTATTGGATGGAACTCGGTCATTTCTTTTTGTTTCGCCCCTTAAGACTGGTGAAAATATTTTATTCTTAGATAAAAGTCTCTCGTATAAAAATAATGCGCCTCGGGCATTTACTTTTGAGCTTAATGTTATGAAACCGAAAATGGATTTCCGAGATGATGAAAGAAGAAAGGGAAAACCCGTTTCGGAAATGCCGGATCCATCACATTTCAATGTTAAAATCAAAATAAATTTAAACTTTAAACAAATTCAAATGATATTTTTTTTTTTTTACCCATAATTAATAACGTCTCGAAAAAACAATTTGAAATTTGTCGCAGGTTATTTTTCCATTACGAAAATTACACGGCGTTTGGCATTTAGTGTCAAAGGTTCACGCAAAAGCTGTCGGCTTCGGATTTCGGTCTAATAAAACGAATATTTATTTTCCTCGGGGCAAAAAAGGTTAAAACCAAATGATTTAACAAACCTTAAAGGCTTTTTCAACGTGAAGGTGGAAATTTTATAGAAAAGATTCGAACCCCCGGGGGGCGAATCTTGGTATGAATCCCGCAGCATCATTCCAAGTTTGACATATTTTAACTTTGCGTCTCCCGGGGTCTCGTTTTCGAAATCCGATCAATTCAAACCAGAGAAATGGGTTCGGCTCGTTATTTTTCCAGTCCCGGGTTATTTTCTCGCGTCGTCACACATCTTGACTTTTCCGGAAGATTTAAGGTATCCAATTGTTCACCCACGGATATGATAAAGACGTTAAAAGTAAATGGGAGGCACAAACGATCTGAAGCGGGAGCCAAAGGAGTAAATAGGAAAATTTAAACTTGTGCCAACTTTTGCTAAGCGAAACACGTAAGCGAAATAATGGGAAAAGCCAATTTGCCCGGAACCGGCCCGGCTCCTTTAAGGGAAAGAATGGCGAAAAGGAAAAAAACTTAAGGGATTTAGTCATTAAAGTTCCATAAATCAAAAAGTGATCTCGTACGAACCACCCATTCCGGCTTTTCTGTTTTTTTTCCTCTCTCTCTCTCTAATACCCAACGAATAAACTCCTTACGAATCAAGAAAAGAAAATAGATAAATAATAATAAATAGATAAATAAATTGAGCGGGGGGGGGCTGGATATTTTAATCTCCACGTTTATTCCAGAATTCCACGTCAGATGTAAAGGGATGTTGACGAGGTAAGGTTACAAAAAAATTAAAAGCGAAACCTTGCATCCTGCTTAATTAACCACAAAGCAAAGCACGACTTGGGTTATATTTAATGCTGGTCTCTCGCATCCTATTGAAAGATTTCTAATTAATCTGAAGACCATCACCGGATCCGAAGCCATACTTTGAGGTTATGAACTACATGATGTTAAAAAGAGGTCACTTCGCTATCGGGAGCGAGCAAACAAAAAAAGTCCATTAAAATGATAAAAGTAAGCAAAGGTTGAAAAAAATATGAAGGCGAAAAGCATACGAAGAGGAAGTTAAATTAGATAATGTGAAATGCCATTTAAAAACTGGCCGTATAAAAAATATTTATTTATACAAGATACCGTATCCCACAATTTTTCCTTTCCTTTTTTTTTTTCTTTTATAATTAAAAACCTATTTTAAAATATAAGTGTTGCGATAAAGCTAATTTCAATTTAAATATATTCCGAAACTAATTCCCCATATTTAATATCGCAGTGGGCCGCAGATGAAAATCTAAAAGGGTGCAGAAATTTCTTGCTGCACGTTTACAAAGCAAATTCGGGCTCCTCATTTAAAAGCCGTGATCCGGATTTCCACCGACAGACTCTCCACAGCTAGTTCGCACAATTTTTCCTTTTTTTTTTCCCGTCACTTGCCGGAAAAATAACATTATCAGGATCCCGGTATTCCTTTGAAGGTAACAAAGATTAAGATTCGCATTTCCGAACCAAACAAATTTCGGATCGTATTTAAAATGTCAACAATATTTCAACGATTCCGCTGTAAAAAACCATTTTCAACGAACTCTGTTGCCGGAAAATCAATGGGGCTCAGAAAATTTACTTACTTTTCGAATCCAGTAAATTAAACCCCCTTCACCTTTTTCTCTCCTCCCTTAGCCTTTCCTATACCCGAGCTGCATCCAGGAGCAGGCGCAAGATTCATAAAATTTAACAACTCTCTCTCTTAGCACCTTACAATTCCTCGGCGTTCCTAACCAGCCGATTCTTCGTCCCTTCGGTTATAACGCAGATTTTCCATAAGCTCACACATAAATTGTCCCCGCGTTCTGTAAATTTCTGCACATCGAATGTCCAAATCTTCTGGTGTAGCTGAAAAAATTTTTGCCTCCCTTACGATTGTCGATCACCGGCATGGCATCGCGGGGGAAGGACAAAATAATTATTATGCGAGGAATTTTCTTTTTTTTTCACCCGGAGAAATTCACCCCCGAAGCATACCTTGACATTTTTAATACGCCGCCCATCACCCCTGGCCCAATCCAAGTTTCTCGAATTTGGCTCGAAAGCGTCCGAACGAATTATTCCACCAAGTTGTTTCATTTTTGTTTTCCTCTCCCGTCTGCAACCCCAAATGGCGTGTCGGGGCGGGACTTTTCTCCGTTGGAAACTAATGACAAATTGAGCTTAAAGCGAAAAACCAAAAAAAAAAAAAAAAAGAAAGGAAGAGAAGCCGATTTCGATGCTCAACGAAATTACGTTCTTTCATCATCCTTCCCTGGCATCCCATTCAGCCCGTCAGAAGATTCTTCCTTAGGTGCAGGCGAATCCTCGAACCTGGCAAAATCCCGTCTGTCGCCATCAAGTGCGGGCAAAGAAAAAAAACCCCGGAAAAGTTTTACCTCCGAAAAACCGGAGCGGTTCCTCTTCGTATGCACACTTTAATGACAATCCGAGATTGTATTGCTGTTCACGGGTTTCAGATATTTGCTTTTTCTTTTCCGCGATAATGTTTCGGGAAAAACCCGCCGGGAAATAATAAAAAGGCACTCTTCGAAAAGCTTCATTTCCACGACAGAGAGAATTGAATTCTTTAATAAAAAAAAAAAAAAAATAAACTAAACATATTCATTCATCACTCAATCATTAACTCTCGTACATCATTAATCAACTAAATTGGTACAATTAAGTACTGGGAGAGTAATAAAACGGACCTGCAAGGGAAAGGACCATCCAAAAGTTTTTGTATCGACTAATCCCGTTTTATTAACCCGTCGAATCTCCCGTAACGACCCGGTTGAAGGATGTGCTTCCTTTTCATCACCGGAAGTTAATAAGGAAAATTCATAATGATCGCAAAGTCTGAGATTTTTCCAACGGTTAAGAAAGAATAAGCGGGCGGATCCTCAACTGCAGAATTTGCTTGCCTGAAGCTCTCCGAACTGTAATTTCAAACTTGAGATTCGGAAACTCGAATACAAGACAATGGGGTCGAAAGAAGACCGAAGGAAAATCCTCCGAACCGCCAATCTACAGGGAAATTTCGGAACAGACCCTGCACCTTTCCTCTTTTATGGTCCGCATTAACTTAAACAAGGGTAATAGATGGCTTCTTTCTTCTGGTTTTATCTTTTCCACACTAATTCCTTAATTCCTAACTTTTGAAGCGGTCCCTTATTAAATTTCATCTATTTTACATTGCTCCTCGACCGGACTAAACAACGGGGCTTTTTGGCAAATCCAGTCGGCAAGAACTGAAAAATGGACCGGAAAAATTTCGATTGTGAACGCCAATAATTTTTTTTTTTTTTTGACAAACAAAAAAAGATTATGGCGTCGCTGATGGGGTTCATTGTTTGTGCAATTCAAGTCCGTTGCTTAAAATTCCAAATAATATCCACCAATTTATTCGCATTGGATATGTATTATTGCTCATGAACAATTGCGAAGGCTTTTGATGGAGGAAATTTAGCATGACACGTTTGGGAGCCAAGGAGCCACGTGAAATGTTAATTCCCTTTCTCGCCAAGGGGAAAAGCAAAAATTTCAACTTTATTGCATTATCTGTATTAATATTTTCAGATTTATAATCTGTGAAATTTATTTATAAGATTTTTAAATATTTCGATTAAATTTCGGCGAAAAGTTTTATTCAAGAGAGATTTATTGAGGCAAGAGCTTCGCACGGAAAAATGAGTACTAAATAAAATTTTATCTAGATGAAACGAAATTCCTACAGCGCTTTTCAAAAACGTTACACGTCGGCATAAATGCACATTCATTATACTAAAAGATTAAACAGAGTGTGTGTATGTACACATATATATATTACGCAATATACAGTTTATGCTTTCAGGATCTATTTCAGCATTTTAAATATACAATATATACATTAGATAGGAAAAAAAGATTTTTATAAATAATTTAAATGTATCTAGGAGACAACCTCTTTGAAATGTATTTTCTTGAATTTTCACAAATTATTCACGAGATGATTAATAATCATATCTTTGAATTTGCGTGATATTGTGTTTCTGTCGTGCATTTATAAAAGGATTTAATAATTTTGTAGCTCAATATTTTACAATTCAGACTCTTGACTGTATTGAAAATAATGATATATATACTTCTTATATATATACACCAGTTTTCTTCCTATATATATATATAATAATATAGGGAGAATTGAAATTAAACTATTATTTTTCATACAAAAATTTAATCACTAGAAAAGTCAACCTTTTTATTCATATTCACTGAGCAAAGCAAATGCTCTTGACTATTTGGTAAAAAGCTAATCGAATCACGAACATCATCAAACTCGCGATTTTTCTAAAAGCTATGTCGGTTATTAAACATTTCAAATAACCTTTAAAAAATGTATATATATATATATATAAATATTGCAATCTTGATCATGTTAATATTCCCGTGATGTGGAAAATAAAGAACTTTCAACCTAACCAAAACTGAGGAACTCACCAAACGCACATGCTTTAGGTTAAATTTATAAAGGACGAACCGAACCTTTCGAGGTTTATTCGTTAACACTAATTAACAAATCCATTATTACGGGTGAAATACTACGCTAAGTGAAAATTAATGGGAAAATAATTGGAAAATCGCGAATTATTTAAAGAAGACTCAGTGGTAAAATCGTTAATCTCAGACATAAAATCCGTGAATTTTTTTTAATCGCACCATAACGCTGGCAAATAATTCTCGACATGGGAACACCGTCAGTTAATACAAATGTTAAAGGGAAAAATATATATATATGTGCAAGAAAGTCGCAAAATGAGAGATCTTGCTTGTTGCAACATTTCGCATACGCTACTTTAAGTGCAAGAACTGACAACCTCTCGTTTTTATTATCTGCCGGCATAAGAACTGGGATCCCGAGAGCCACCGCTGCTGCCACAATCTTGGGAATCTGAAAACGTGATGCTCGAAAGGATTTAAAAGAAGGCAATAAAATAAATAAGCATTAAACCTTTTAAAAGCCCATAAATACATAAAAGATCTCATGATTCACATCATGCGAAAGTCCTCGTACGTACGGCGCAAAGTATTCTACCACTCCGAGCTCGCACAACATACGCCCCATGCTCGCTTTCAACTCGAGATCTCGGGGTTTTGCCCCATCAACAAGATGGATTATGACAAGCCTCGGAAGGTGTCTCAATAACCTTTCCACCACCACTTGTATTCCTCCCAATTTGTCAACGTTATTTTTCCGTTGAATGCCATCATCGACTCTCGAACCGCTTCTTTGGAGCCTTTCCATCAAAGCCATCAATTCGAGCCCTATCCAATTTCGGCTTTCAACTCCGAAACCCATCCATTAAATGCGCCTCACAGACGCATTACAGATATGCAGTATCAGATTTGTTACGTTTACAACGTCAAAAACATATTAATTCCTATTCTTTTTAAGAGAGATCTGACTCATCGGAAATATCCTTTTATCTCTACAACTTTCGATCATATTTGCCGTGAATTAAAATATATAAGAGCAAATATGCAAAATTGTGATTTTTAAAAGCCAAAAAAAAAAAAAAAGAAAAAGTTGAATTCGCGTAATGGATATATCGCGTAATAATGAATCTATGAACATAACCTTTCGAACTTTTTTATATTATCCCATTTTCTCAGTCTGCCTCAGAAAAGGACAGAATTTCAAAAATTTGCATTTTTCCTTGGAAGGTGTGCCGGAAAAAAAAAAAAGACAAAATTAAAAAACATTTCTCCGACCGTCCAAGATTTTAATATTAACTAGCGATAACGCGTACAATGTTATAGTCAACATTAAAATAAATTTAAAAAAACAAAAGACCGCTCTCCAAATAACGATAAAATTTACTAAAAATTCTATTTAATAATAGAATAATAAGTAGTAATAATAAAAAGTATTAAAAGTTCTTTTTAGTACTTTTCCCCCTTTCATCCTCTTGTCCAAATATTTATCTCCATTTTACTATCTTATACATTTAAATATTAGACATATAAATTGTATTTGGTAATATAAATATTTAATTTGCAATTAAAAACATGAAATTTTTTTTGTTATGATTCCAAACGTGGATCTCAAAAACGATAGCTAAAGAGTTTCTTTACATTTTTCATTCTTAAAACAATATTGAAAAATTTTTAATTTTTCTAACGGCAAAGTGACAATGCGATAACTGTGCCAATAAATAATTACAGTATGTAAAAATACACGAATAAAAAAAACCAATATAAAATTATATATTATTTAATGTATGAAATAGTGAACTAACTTCCTTACGTTATAGTACATAATCAGTATCAGACAATGAGTCTAAATTAATCTATACGTTCATTAAAAGCTGGGGCACTTCCTAAATATACATATCCATCCGCATAAAGGACTTCCAGTCACGAGTTTGTCCTATTTTAGGTAAATCATAAAATAAATTCAATACACAAAAAAAGGCGAATGGATTCATAAAAGTAAACATTATTTTGTGTTACACTACAATTATACAGATAAATCGGAATTTATTATACTATCGACACTGTTTTATAAAACCACGAGCGATACTGTTTGATTTTTCAAATTGAAACGCAAGGCCTCACTAATTGATAAATATTAATATATATAATGAATAACATTTTCCCGCTTGTTAGCTACTTTTGTTATAACTTCTACCCAAAATGTAGTCTTCCAGCGTTTAGCATTTAACAGTGGAGAATAAATTTAACATTGGGGGTGGAATTCGCAATCGCCACCCAGAATGCGGGTTTGTGGAAGGCAAAGACGAAACTTTCATACAATCTTTGCCGGTTAATTTGCGGATATGCGGCAGGGTAATAATTTTTTCATGACTGTAAAATAACTCCCCGGGATGGATTTGAAAATAAAAATCTTGAGATTCTTGCCTCTATCTGGCAAAATTATTTTTTCCCTTGTAACAAATAATTAATCAACAAACTTACATCAATTAATAATTTGCGAAGGTTATATGCCCATAAAATTAATCGAAAGAATCCCAATCTTTAAAAATATTTTGTTACGTAATTTTCTGAAAATGATCGAGCATTCAGATTGGCGAATTGGTTTAACCGAAAAAAGATGCGATGGTGGATATCGGGAAAAAGTAAAAATAGATCCGACATTGTCACATTTTACATAGGAAACTTTAAATTACAGAAGCAAAACTTTCGAAACGTCTGCCAGCTTTAATGGTGCTTCTTTTATTATCGCAAATAGGCCCACAGCATGGAATGGAGTTCTGCTCCAGCGGATTTCGAATCCTTGGGGAAATCTTCGAGCTTTTACGAGAAATTAGAAAGGATCGGAACTGAATTGTCTGCAAAATGTTATAGATTTTATCCCAAACAAAATAACTCAAATATTAAAATTACTCTTAATGCATATGTTGATTTAAGGTATAAATAGAAGGAAACTTTTTTTTTCGCACTTAATTTGTTTTAAATTTTATTTGCTAAATGAAATGTTTAAAAATTATTTGCTATATACCCCCCCCCAAAAAAAAAAAAATGTGTCATAAAAAGACTGTTTCTCAATCCTTGCCGGAACGCAAAAAGTTTATAATAAAATTCTGTAAGTCTTTTGTTCGTATAATTTTTTGATATGAAATGTTAAAAAAAATAATAAAAGCTTTATAACTCTTGTGCGTCCTTATTTTATTTTTATTTCAAACCCAGCAAGAAAAATTTAAAATATAAAATAGATCGAGCCATATACACTGGCGATGAGGCTAAAAAAATACCGTGTCTATTGTAATTATATACCATTACATAGATATATAAAGCTATGTCACAAAGCCATAATTTATCACCGAATTAATACACTTTTTACGTGATTTATATGAAATAAAAGATATACAAATATAATTTCGGATTTTTATATGCTATAACTTCTTAAATGTTGTTATACAAAGCCATATGGTAGTGACAGATTGAGTTTAAAATATGCTGTTTCGCAAAATCAATATAAATGAACCCGGTTTTCACCTCTTAATATTATGAAAATATTATATGTAGTCAGTGAAGCCTGAATTTTGAAATTATATTTAGGTTACTCGATGAAAATTTTCATTTCTATATATTATATAGAACTTAGTAGAAATTTCTAAATGGTAAAAGTATATCGAAGAACCTAAGAAACATTCGAAGCTTATTAATTATGTAGCTCTCAAATATAATTGTTATAATTTCATGGGTTACATTTTATACTGAATCCTTAGGGCCAAGTTTTTGCATATAATACGATCCCTATACATCAATAAAATTTAAGTGTAAATTATAGGCAAAGGTTGTATAAACCATGGTCCAAGCGCTGATGCTACTGAAATTTTCATTCCCATTTAACTTTTGATTAGTACCATACTATTAACTTATCTAGCTCATTGTTCACCTTAAGATATATATTTAAGTTTTAAAAACCTTAATGGATATGATGGTTATTATAATGTACCCACGGAAATCGCGAATTTTAAAATCATCCCAGACAAAAAAGGAAACTTATTCAGAAAAGTTAGTCTTTTTAGGAATATTTTTAGAAATTTTCGGACGGGAAAATTTTGAGATTTTCCACTGTGGAACCCAAGCTGTTCAAGTGTCAAACTGTCAGCAAACGGGAAATTGACTTCTGGATAATAAAAAAAAAGAGAACAACATACATGACGTGTAGTGGCCGTAACGTAGGCTCTTAAAGAAATCCAAAATGAATTTATCTTACTATTTAACCGCATAATGAAATATAAAAAACGTTATAGTTCAAGTATATTTTGAATAACTCCATTTTATTTCTCGTCAGTGTGATAAAAACCGTAAAAAAATCTGAAATATGCTTGAATATATGATTGAAAATTGAAATAATTGCGTATCTAACTGATCGAAAATTTACATGAAAATCTGGAAACCGAAAGCATTTCAACTGTTTTCAATCTATAGATATTTTATTTTTTAAAAATACTTTATTAAGTCGAGACCTAATATATGAAAAAAATAATACAAAACCAATATTTTGAAAATCCGAGTTAATGTAATAAATCCCCCATTTTTACATATACATATATTAAAATATGTATGTTGGATAAAAAGCAGTTTTATAAAAATATATGAACTTATTAATTTTCGTTCTCGAGTCAACCAAAAGTTTTTGAATTAGGAAAACCGAGATAATGAATGTATATATATTTGTGTATATATAAATACGTATCCATTTGTATTTTTTTTGTATGTGGATTTAGAAAATCTTATTAAACTTAATTATATAATCGAGCCAAATGCAATATCATGTTAAGCGGAGGTTTATACACATGCAGTACTCTCTAGAATTCGAAATACTTTGATTACTAACAAAAGAAAAATATAATAAATCTGGCATTAAAAACATTTAAATAAGCTAATTTTCATAATTCCATATCTCAATTACGAGTCTAAAAGAAATCTTGATATTTAAAGTTGAGATAAAAAAATGTTGGTTTAAACCTTGTTATAACCTTTAGTCTAAAAACATAATTTGAAAAATAAATCAAAAACATTCACTAAGATATTTTTCACATGTAATTCAAAATATTTTTGATGAACATCGATTTGATTATAACATTGTATCATGAAAGTTTCAATAAAAAGTGAACTTTTTATAATTTAATTAAAAAATTTTAAATACTAAAAATCTTCCAATAAGAACGTATATGTATTTTTACATTATTAATGGAATATATAGCGTGGGGAAATAATATTGAAAAATGTTTTGAAATGAAACAATGAAATTTTGTTTAATTTAATGAAGTCAAAGCATCGTTCACTGATTACGTTATTTAAGATTTTGCAAGTTCACTTTTACATTATTCCAAAATCAGTGTTAAAATGAATTTTCTCCGCGAAAATCGTGCCCAGATTTCAAAATTTAATTGACTAGTGGTAAAAGTAAATTTTATGTAAACCTCATTTTCTTAGCATTAATTTATTCAGACTTAAAATTAAAATATTCTCAAGTAATAATGAAAATGAAATAAAAATTTGATTTGAGAACAAAAAAAAATTCTGCATAGATGGTAAAAGTAAATAATAATCTATATATGTGACCACTACACACGGAAATGACACATTAACTAATGTGTTACTTGAAAAAGATTTTATTATTATTACATTGCACTACCATATGCATTTATTAATAGTTCCTATTTTCTTAGTCAAGGATTGTTACTTTTATTACATGAATTTAATCTCTATAAAATCCTGTTCATTTTATTACAGTTTTAATTTATTCTAAAACAAATTTTTATTAAATTATAATCATTATTCATTTATTTATGCGGATATAACTCTACTTTTGGAAAATAATTAAATAAATGATATAAAACCGGGAAAAATAAACTAATTGTTTGCATATATTACAAAAGTAAAGAAAGTCTCCAAACGCTCGACTTGGGAATGAGCTAACAGTCCATGTATGTGGCACCTTTAAATAAATATTAACTCTTAAAGAATAATTACAGCAAGATTACGGATACTTAATATATTAATTACTCGGAGCAGGTTATGAAGGGTTTTTAAGTACAAATGATAATATATTTATAAAGAGAGAATAATTACATTCATAAATTCCAATTTCGGAGAAAAACCAACATCATCATGAAGAAAACTAAATTCAACAAAAAAAATTACAAAGGTGTCAGATTTAACAATAGATCATACGTAAATCGGAAAAGCGGAAATTTAATGAAAACAAATTATTCCACTTAACAATGCAGAACGTGCCAAGGTATAAATGAATGTAAAATGTCATACAACTGTTTTGGACAAACATGAACATTTATACTTCACCGCTTCCAAAAGAACTGGGAAATTAAAAGTAAAAAAAAGGAGATGAAAGACAGAAATCGATCTAATTCAAAAAAAGTAGAAATTTCTAAAATTTTCTGTCATAAAATTGAACAATTAAAAACAATCAAAACCGATTCGATGCTGCGAGCAATTTTTAAAAATATGCGAAAAAAATACTAACTCTAAAAATCAAATATTCTTCATTTCGCAAGACACATAATGATGGGAATTTAATAGAGAAAAACAAGACATCTTTTTAAAAAAAGGAAAATTTATATGTTTGTGCGACTACAGTAAAGGCAATGAGAGCGTTAGCTTAATTTTAATATTTCATACATTAATATAAAAGAAATAAATCCTTACCACCTTCACTTCATTCAAATCGATTTGTACATATTTACATTCAATTATGATGCAGTTGAAAGTATAAAAATGCTGAAAAACCATATCTAAAAATATGCAAAATTTTACATATATTATATATATATATATATACAGTACGTTGGACCACATCTGATATAGTCCTCATTTACCAAAAAAGATAATGAGGACTCTGGGCATTTTAGATCAATAGGTATGAAGGATATTTACAAAAATCATCAAGAAAAGAGTGCAACAATAAACTTTAGACGAAGCTAGAGAACAGACTCAAAAATAGGATACTACATCTCGATTACATTCACACCTTCAGGGAGAACTAAGGGAGATCCACCTAACATGAATAGATACAAAGAATACCAATCGCAGCCAGCATTGGTCTCTGAGGATTCTGAAAAGACTTTCCCATCAGCGATATTCCGTAAGTCTATAATACAAAACCCTCAAAAGAATATATACATTAGACGTACGTGGAAACACTGACAAATATAAAAAAACGCCAGAGCAGAAGTAAAAATATATGCGGACAGCCGGATTTCCTCACGAACAGAGGAATCAGGCAGAGACAACGTTATCATCTAAATGCTTAAGCACGTATTCGCCAAATTAGAGCGGTCCCGATCATCATCACTGGGGACAACATCGCGCTCACGGCCAAAATATGTTTCAGAATTATAATAAATTGATTGAAAAATTCCACAAAAAAAGCTTTAAAATAAAGTTAAACATATGGACCTGAAAAAAAAACAAAAACAATATGCAACACGATGATATATCAGGGGAGCAAAATATTTGAGCTGTAAATGCCTGAACTAGAAACAGCAGGCGTGTTTGATATAATTTTACGTAATATACGTTTGATTTTTCCACAAATTAAGAGAGAGAAGCAAAAATATCAAAAGAAATTCGATTATTCTCAAGAACAGAATGCACATCTCCCTTAATGTTTCTGATAAAAACGGTTATCAATATTAACCGGATTGTTGCCGAACCTCTGCTCTTACAACAAAAAATGACAATGAAATCATGAAAAGTTCATCTTCTATTACGTATCATAAGAGAACTGAATGGATGAGAAATAGGAGCGAAAGTCTTAGGTGATGGAAAAGATCTGAGCATAATGAGAAAGGAAAACATGGGGTGAATGGGAAATGTGATGGTATGACATTCTGGTATTTAAGAGGAGCCAAGAGATTGAGAAATTGCCCTCACAAATCACAAAGATAGGAGAACAACCAAAACAGATAGAGAAAATGACCAATAGATTTGGAAATACGAACTATGGCCTTCCCTTAAGAGGGACATATAATGAGAATGATGGAAAAGAATTTATTATTATTATTATTATTATTATTATTATTATTATTATTATTATTATTATTATTATTATTGTATTACATGTACACATACTATATATAAGAATAAGAGTAAAATACTTCAGAGTTTGCAGACTGCCATTAACTATTTTTGTATTTATAAATTAATTGCTTTTATAGTTATATAATAGAATTTACATAAAAAAATGTCATCAAATCTATTTATCGTTCAGAAATTTAAAATAAATTAATTCCATTGTAAAAAAATTTCAATTTACCAACTTCATATATAAATTCTCAATCAAATTTGACTAACTCCAATTAATAATTAACTCAATTTTGGCTAAAGTAGCTTTTTTAGGTGTTTTATTGAACATCAAGAAAAAGCTTCTTTTAAGGAGATAATTCATTAATGTAAAAAAGCTTAAAATGTTTTACGTAATGCATTATAAAGATACATGAGATCGTATTTGCAAGGGCTTCTGTTAGGTAAAGAGAAAAATGTTAAAATTTTTACTGGAAAGTCGTTGTTTTTAGTATATATTATGTGAAATAGAATTTATTATATTGAATAATTATGTGATTATATAGTGCCTAAGTGGTTGTAAAGTGATACAAGATACTTTCATTTTTGGCACTTTTAGAAAGTTTCTATGTAAATTAAGCAATTTCTATGTAAGCATCGACACTTGACTTTATTCCTGAAAGTAATTAGTACAACATTATAAAAGAATAAGGACAATTAATACATGTGTAAAAACGCAAAAGAGAATATTTTCTTTCGAAATAATGTGAAACATCCGCTCCGGAAATTGATTGGTGGATAAGGGTAAAATCGGAGAAGGGATGAGTTTTGAGAAAGCCGAACGGTAAAAGCTTCTGAAACACTCTCGATAAATTATTGTGAAGTCTGATTTAAGACCCAACAGGGATGAAAATTTTTATCCCTTAACCGTAGAATCCGATTTCTTCTTACAGCAAGTTTTTCTCACCCTTTTAAACGCTGGATTCATTATATCCTGAAGTAATCTGTAATAATAAGGCTGCTCTGCTGTAGTGAGACCGGTGAAAGGTCTGTTAATCCTTAACACGCTGTTTGAGTATTCCCTGCGGCACAACTGCCACTTTCGTTCCATTATGAATTTCTTAAAAATAGCTTCCGGCGAGGGGTAGGTCAAGTTAAAAAACTCTCTCACTCTACCCCATATATTACCCCTGTTATGATGCTTCAGGAAATATCTCGGAATCTCCAAAATAATGACCGGATCGCTGTTACTGAGAATGAACTTATTGTCCAAAGATTCCCCAATACCGAAACATTGTCCGGGCATCAACACGGCTATTTTGAAGAAATGACTCTCGATGTTGACTTTGTATTTTTGATCTGATGATTATATATTTGTCTTGGTTAGTTCAGAATTCGTAGGGAAATATATATTATTTATTTCTTGATTAAGCTCTGCATTGTACCTTCCATCGATGTCTTAGAGTCTCTCAGTGGTAGATCGCTTATCAATTGGTTAAGGGTCTTTTCAACTATTAAATGTACCAGATGTGGCTCGCCGATCTTCCGTAATCGTGGCTTCTTTTCGCCTCTTAATGTTTTCGATAGCGGAAATGCATCTTCGGGTTCGATTTGAGAATGTCGAAAGATTTTCGCGTTGCCAAGTATTCGGCTGGAAAAACAAATTTTATCTCCATGAACGCTACACCGTACGAAATCTCATCCCCGATCCATCCCTCAGAGCGAAACCTTTTGTGCTACCTTTCGTTCACATGAGTCATCAAATGATACATGACAATGCATTCGCCAGAAACGATGAAATACGCTTTTGCCTGGTCGCCAGTTTTGTCCCCGAGGATGAGGTCGTCTTTTGAAAAATTTCGTATCCTCGAAAGAATGCAGCATTCTACGATCATCCGATGAGTCCAATCTTTGAAGAAAGTAAAATAGCTCAGATACCTCATTATCTGCTCCTTTTGCTCGCCGAGAAACTCCTCCAGGATACGCTGTAAATCTTTTTTCATAATCCTCAGTAGTTCAATATGGGTTAACGCTGTCACCGTCGTCGGCCAAGGCTCATCATATAAGATGTTAATCTTAAAGGATAAGATTTCAGTGATTCAATCTCCTCCTTCCTATATAATATCAAATTTCAGGTTGTCGAATTACGTCATTTATCCAGAAAAAAATTTTGAATGTGGAGAGTTTTAGGGCTTTGACAATTAATTAAAACACACAGAAATCGTTACTACTTTAAACATTTTATAGAATGTTCTAAATAAAAACCTAATTCGACTCATGCAGGTCGTTTGGAAAATCTCTAGTTTCCTTAATGGTCCCAGATTGCTTTAAATGCTGTTCTCCATCTAAAATTTTTTTAATGTTCTCTAATTATCGTTATAAATTTAATAAAATTCCCGGATGGGGTATGTGTTGCTTTTTGTGAATAAAAAAATTATCTCAAAAGTGATTTCTCCACACAGGCATTCAGTATTTTAAATATAAAATTCTAGTCTGCCAGGCGGCAACCCAGAAGATGCGGTAGCAGTATCTCGAGCGTTTACCTCTCCGAATGAATCTCCAACTGACATAGTGTCCAATTCCGATGGCTTCAACTTATCCTCGCCAGCATCATACAGCATCTTGGTGACACTTGCCTGACCGGATATAATGAAGTACATCGCCACAGACGGATGTCCTTCTGTTACAAGAATCCTACCCGGACCGAAATAAGCGAATATCGCCGAAGCCGTCAGATCCTCTTTCACTTTCTCTGGATACCTTTGGAAACAACTCAGGTGACCTATTATTCTGAATAGGAGGTTTTTCTCTTCTGTTGTTCTCTCATCAACATCCGTACGCAGCAAGCCTTTTATTTCCTTTGTTAATTTCGGAGTTTTCGACGAAATTTCCTCATCCGCAGAGTATTCTTCTGTAATATCAATACCGACCAAATGAAATTAAATTACTCTTCATCTGAAATCAATATATTTCTTTATCTGAAAAATAAACAGGTTAATAAAACTGAACTGTGAAAAGAAGAAAATGCAAAAGTTTTACCAATGGATAATATCGCCATTTGATATGTATAAAAACAAAATTTAAAAAAGAAATCGCTACTGCGCTTTGGTTAAACACATAAATGTACCATAATTTCAAAGCTTTGATGTATGTTGTAGCGTTTTTGAAATGTTAAAGTTGGAATCACAGTATATCAATAATAATTGGTTATAATGTTTGTTCTACATATCGTCCATTCAAGTAAAAAAGTAAAAATTTTAAGTGGATATAATAATTATCTCTATTTCAGTTATTCGATGTTCTTTAGTGGTTTGATTTGATGGTGCAAAATACGTAATATATGTCCAGAGGAAATATTACATAAACCTCATTCACCTGTCAACCATTTTAAATTATTGATTACGGTCCTTACGATAGCTCGAAATCGAAATTTTGGCGTTCTTTTGACTCGGGATATACGCGATTTATTCATATTTGAAATCAATGATAATAATTCATTGCGACTCTGCCGCTGATTGTTCTCCGATAGCATCATCTTGCAAATTTAATTTTTTTAAAAATATGTCGTTGAAAAAAAAAACAGAAATAAAAACAAACTAATTTTTACCAGTTAAATCCATAAAAAATTTATCAAACAAAACAAAATTTTCGAACCACCGAAAACGGCTATTTTACACATGTTTCTCTAAAATTTATTCACCAACAGCACTTTGAATCGATTAATGCTATAAAAAAAATAAATTATATTTTTAGTTCCTATTGCACATTAGAGTCTATGAAAAATCCATGTGGAATTATAAGAAAACAAATTAATGAAGAGCAGGCGAAAAAGAAAATTTGAACACTCCAGCTAGGAAGTAAAAGAAGACGTGGATGAATAGATAAGCGGGAAAGAAAAGGACATGAAAGTAAAAATAAAAATTTTTCGAGTAAAATTATATTTCTTTTCGAAATAATACCCACACAAAACCTAAGGGACGAATACGAGTGCTGCTGGATAAAAATCCATGAAGTAAAAGCAGCATTAATGCGGAGCTAAACGGTTTATGGGAAACTTTTCAAAGTTGAAAAAACTGAAAACTTCAAGAAAAATGAAGAAAAAAAGTTTTTCCTTTTCCCCTGGTTTGAATCCATCGTTTATTCGATAATCGGTAAACGTACGAATCGTTTTATATTTATATATTCCAATATGGATGTTCAATTTACATCACACTCCAAGATGGAAAATTGTTTTTAATATTAGTAGTTTGTGTCTTGTCAGGAATAGTTTGAATTGAGGTGAGTCTGCTTTTCAGAATATAAATACATACATAGGTATGTGTATTTGTGGTATTTTTTTGTAAGTCTGCTTGTCCCTAACTATGAACATAGAGTCAATTCAAACATAAATGCACTTATAATTAAGGTACTACTGACAGTCATGAAATTATAGACTAAATCGAGGTTTTTTTAATAACGCCTTGATGCTTTTTGCCATAAAGATAAATACTTTTAGTTTCATTTTACCACATATACGTTTAATATCATGTCACGGCACAAATAAACTATTCTTATCTATTAAATTGTTTGTATAGTCCAAGGCAGGTTTCTTGCGGACAAATTGTAATATTTCATTTTCATTATTTAATAAAACGGAATTATACTTTTTAAAAATATTTTTAAAATTTAAGCGAAAATTAACATAAAGTAGTAAAATCTTTATATAATAATTTATAAATGAAATGCTGGCCTAAGTATAAAAACAAATTTTTTCATTTTATATTCGTTATTTAGCAAAATTAAAATGATAAATAAAAGAACTGATAACTTAAATGAAAAAATTCATGAGTTTTGAAAAAAGCTAATGGAAATTCATGCAGAAATCGCAAGAAACCAAATAGAATTTTTAACCTAATGGCAAATAAAAAAAAAATCTTTTTACGTTAATATGTATAATAAACATTTTTTTAAAGTTATATGTCCTAAAATGTGTATTGTAGCAATTAAGTACGAGATAATAAAGCAAAAAAGAAAGATTCTTGAATATTAAAAAAAATTCTTACAATACCAGCCTATAACAGCATGAGACTACAAAATTTACATAAAGAAAATCCAATGGATATTAAAGAGTAATTAGTGATGGTATCTGATAAATTATTTTCTCTGAATTATCGAATAACAATAAGCATTCGACAGACTACCCGAATATTGTTCAAAACTGGATTTCCTCAAAATGCCATCTTTTGTTTTCGACTCCTTCCTTTTTCTCATGCACTCAAATTACTGATCAAGATTTTCCCAATCGCGGGAAATTCATTGAAACAGCAGGGAAAAGTTTTTCATTTGATTAATAGTCCGTAGCTATACTGACCCTTCTCTCTCAAGTTTCATATTCCCATTCAAAAGTGAAATCCTAAT
The DNA here is from genome assembly GCA_028565995.1 of Ricinus marginatus. Classification (NCBI taxonomy): domain Eukaryota; kingdom Metazoa; phylum Arthropoda; class Insecta; order Psocodea; family Ricinidae; genus Ricinus; species Ricinus marginatus. Next base: position 2,451,122 of record JAOWBB010000008.1, on the reverse strand, counting down.
AAAAGATTTATGAACATTGGACGACAATCTATATGATCCCAAGTGAAGAAATATGAATCCTGCTATTCTTGTTCGTATTATTTCTCTTCTAATGCCTATTTTCCTTTTTGTTTTCCCCTATTCTTACATCTTCTCTTGTACTCTTTTACAAGAAAATAAATATCAAATAATATATTATTTAAATAACTGCTTTCGCGTCGGTTTAGAAAACAAATTTTCAGTTTTTAATTTTCTATTATGTTTATATATATATACATATATATATATTTTTACTCTTCGAACTATCTTCTCATTCAGACCCTCACACGACATAGTAATTTTGCGGAATATCTGTCGCGGTTTAAAATCTTAAATTCCAACGAATGTCATGAGAACTAATCTGGGGCAATTGATCCTATTTGCCATAAGATAAAGGACTATCCCCGATAGCTTTTCTCAGGGTTTCGTCGGGAAATGTCGCGTTTTTTGATATATCATCTAATCCAAACAGCGACTGCGTCCTATATACCTCTCCTCAATAATGTCTAAAAAAACGAAATACAAGTTGATACATCTACGATATCCGAAGACGGTTTCACAGCCTAGTGATTTCCTCAGTCTAACATTCGGAATTCGATTGCACTTCAAAACAGAATAAGGTTTTGAAAAACCTATGGTGCAAGAGTTTGACGTTCCAGATTCTTCCGAGATTGTCTTAAGACATTTATTAGTCAATATATTGCCTGGCTAAGGGGTTCACTTGGGTCTCGAAAATAAAAAAATGATTGTTATATCATCCATCATCTAAATTTTTTAAATGTACATAAATGCAAAAAAAATGACTATATTTTAAAATATATTAAAATTACATAAAACTTCATGTCGGCAAATTGATTATGTAAAAAAATTTCGTTTGTATATATAGCGTATGAATTGTATGATATTTTCAATTCAGATGATGTACATAAAGAATTGAAATCGCTCTGTGTGCATAAAACTGATATTATCATATATAATGATAAACTATTTGTCAAATAAATAATTTCGAGTCTGAAAACACAAACTTCATGTTTTTAATATTAAAAAAACTAAGAGGAAATTATCGTATCGTTGACTTTTAAAATCAGAATTCTAAATTTATGATGAAAGTCTTATTTGAGGAAAATTTTGATGGACAAATTAACCATTCTCCATCTAGGTACTCTCTACATAACATTAAATTATTATCAGATTTATAAGCCTTCTTATTTAAAGACTGAGTTTCTTTTCCAGCCTATTTAATAGTTCCTGTAGCAAAAATATCTGTTAATTCATCAACAAATATTCATAGAGAAAAAACAACAATCCAACTATATATTTAATGAATGAAATAGTGAACCAACTTTCTTACGTTATAGTACATAATCAATATCAGACAATGAGTCTAAATTAATCTATACGTTCATTAAAAGCTGGGGCACTTCCTAAATATACATATCCATCCGCATAAAGGACTTCCAGTCACGAGTTTGTCCTATTTTAGGTAAATCATAAAATAAATTCAATACACAAAAAAAGGCGAATGGATTCATAAAAGTAAACATTATTTTGTGTTACACTACAATTATACAGATAAATCGGAATTTATTATACTATCGACACTGTTTTATAAAACCACGAGCGATACTGTTTGATTTTTCAAATTGAAACGCAAGGCCTCACTAATTGATAAATATTAATATATATAATGAATAACATTTTCCCGCTTGTTAGCTACTTTTGTTATAACTTCTACCCAAAATGTAGTCTTCCAGCGTTTAGCATTTAACAGTGGAGAATAAATTTAACATTGGGGGTGGAATTCGCAATCGCCACCCAGAATGCGGGTTTGTGGAAGGCAAAGACGAAACTTCCATACAGTTGTTGCCATTTTACTAATGGAAAATTTTGTTGACTAATAACCAAATTCTCATTCTCATGCAAAGACAGTTGTCGATTATTTTCATATGTTAAAGTCTATATGATATTCTACTGTACCTGCAATTTTTTGAATAACAAGAATCATGTTCGCGAATTGGGTAAATCGTTGACGCGAAAATATAATGCTCGAGTTTCCCGCCGAAGATTTATTACTAAACTTTTCTTGTTCGGTTCAGTGCATAAAATTCTCAGGCTTCAAACTACGCTGATATTTTTTTCAAACCCCCTTACGCTCCATATGTTTTAACGAAAGGTTAAAAATAACGTTTCGGACCACAACGTTATTTTCTTGAGAGGTTAGACTTGTGTGGTGATTAGCGCACTCATCCGCATTCACCCCGTCAATCTTATTCTTAATGGATATCCCGATGCCATAAGGGAAAAAAATACGAGAAAATGGACTTTTTACCTCCTGAAGTAAAACCCATTACGGAAAAGAAGCTGTTTAAAAGTCACAGTGCATAACCAAATTTTTTTCACTTTTTCCATTTTATTGACTCTGATTAATCCCCTGAACCGGGAAATATATAAGGAAGCACGTAACAAGAAAATAAATATGTACAATAAAGTGAAAAATTTAACAGCAATGTAGAGTGGCTAGAAGAGCCCCACTTCTTGCGCCAGAGATTTATGGTTATGGCTCTCCGGTATTCGTCCCCGATAAGCTATATATAGAATAATACAGCTCAGTGAAACTCAGCGTCGAATATGTTTTTAATCAGAAAATAAAAATTTGAATAGAAGGCAAATAGTGAAAAAGAAAAAATCAATCTCTTGGTAAACGCGAGAAAATATAATTAAGACTAGAAGTAATGAAAGAACTTTTAAATGGCTGTGGAACGTCGTTGAATCTTTTATTAAATTTTATTTAATGCGATGTATCTGAAAATCAAAGAGGAATAGAAGGGGAGGAAAATTGGATTTTCGGGTCGGTCATTGATGGAAGGTAAATTTAAGGGATGAAAAGCCAAAAATTAATTTCAAAGGGTCTAAGAACCAGGTGGAACATTCAAAATTTAGTGTTTATCCGAAGATTCATCTCTGCCATTCGATGCATTATGATGATGAAATTTCGCTCTTTTGAATTGAAAAATAAACCGCATCAAAGGTAAGCCTTCGGAAAAATGTTTCGTAAGATCGGTCGGGAAAATCTTTCTATCCCTTTGACTCGAAAACGCACCACGTGGAAATGGAGAAAGAGAAAGAGCCGATACCCCTTTTTCCCTCATCTGTCTGTTCCAGACGTGAATTTCAACCCTAATATTTTTTCAACCCTTTTGATATTTTACAAAATGAAAATTGTAACCTACCTTATAACTATCAACAATGTGAGCTCCGTCATATATGAATAAATGATCATTGCAATCCAACTGGAGTTGATCGAATCTAAGCATAAATCTCTGCAATATAGAATGCGTTTGAAAAGTCACGATGCAGTCCAGATTCCTCTCATTTTGGGATTTCAGAAAAGCACCTTCAATTTTCCGGTAAAGTTGCTGTCGAAAACGATCCTCACAAAGTGTTTGCATGTCATCTACGAAGAAAAATAAAAGGACATTTAATATTACGAATTTAATTAAAAAGAGCATTGACTGCAAACTGTCCTAGCACATAATGTCAGACGTTCACAGTTACAAACACATATGTCACATCATTTTGTGACTTAATAAACAACAGAGAAAAATTATTCTCCGTACACACAACTTGAATTATCAAATAACAAAAATAAAAAAAATATGAAAAAAAAAATTTTCAAATTAATAAATAATGTTATTCTAAAAAGTTTATATGAATCACAAAGTAAACTAATTTATTTTGTTTTTTACTTTTGTTATCTGACTAAAACAGAGATCAAAGCATAGTTTTGGGGCATATCTGTTTGAGAAAGATGAACGTCAGAAGAACAAAGATTTAGGGATTTATTTATAATTCTAATTAAAAATAATGCTGATGAAGGCGAAGCTTTCAAATGCAGAAATCAAGATTTTTTTTTTTGTCCCTGCCACTTCATTGCGCCGATGCTCAATTCTGTTTTTCGTTGGCAGGCTACAGCACCGCAAACAAAATTGACATTATTAAAAGGATGAAAATGCTCGCATATAAAACAAAAGGAAATATTACTTCATTAAAGATAATGTCGCCGTATGTGTTTGAGGGTCCATTTTAACAGCTGAGAATAATGAACTGAAAAATGGTGGATCTGTACTGTCACATCTCTGAATTATACAGAAATATATAGCGAAAAACCATTTCGAAATTCCGGGCACACATATCACTAAAAGGAGGGAAAATTCACGGCTAGAATTCGAAATCGAACTTCTCCAAGAGCCTTGGTAACATAAATCAAGTCCAATATGTGACACCGGTTTATACTGCTGAACTTTCATTGATGTGGATAAAGGAATTATAAGCCGTTCATATCATTATATGTATATATATATGTAATGTTTCATATATAATTAATATATGTAAACTGTATATATATATATATATAGTTACGGGAGTGATGGTCAGCAATTTGCATTTCGATAAAGGAATAATGATAAAATTTCAAGGCGAAAATCACAAAGTCGAAATATTTCTCTATTAAATTTATATATGACAATGGTTTTAATGGGAGCGATATTCGGCAGACTAATTTCATTTTGGCTAATTCTTCATTTCCTCCCTTTTTCCCTTATTCCATTCCCTCAGAAATCCCGAATCTTTCCAGAAAACTGGAGCCTTTCCAATCCGTTTTGTGTAATTTTATTTTAATTATTTCCCTTCCATCAGGTTCAATTCTTTCCCCAGTCCCAGGAAACCTCGGCTTGGGAGGGACGGTCTTCCGTTTATTCTCTCCAAAATATTTTCTTCAAACTTCTTAAAAGTCATTATTCACCTCTTAGAAACTAGTTCCAGCGAGCTAAGACTCAGAATATTTTTCAGAAAGACATAAAAGGCACCGCTGATGGGGAGTTAATAAGGTTAAATAGAAGAAAAGGAAGCCTATTTTGGAGTAAACCTCTTGCAATTGTGCGTGCCAGAAATTTAAAATTAATTTCTTGTCAAAACCGCTGACGTGCTGCGTGTAGTTCTTGAATAAAGAACAATCAATAAATAGGCAAAATTTAATTGTTTTAGAATTTGATTGAAGCAAGGTTAAAAAGTTATTGTCACAGTCAGGAAAGTTAGCTAAAATTAAATGCTGAATAATTCTCGGTGATTTCATCGATCTTTAGAACAAATATCTTTTTAAAAGAAGAAATGCACATATATCAAAAATAGTAAGTGTACATGCTTTTATAAGCTACATAGATAATATATACATATATTAACATATATTTATAAAAATCAATTTCGAATGGTACGTTACTAGTACATTACAAGACAATAATATCACCTGAACAAGTCAAAATAAAACTTTTCCATTAAAAGAAAAAAACAATATTTTATGCATTTTTAAAATATAAAATTCCAGCTCTTGTAAAGATACATTTTTAAAATAATGATATATGTAGCTATATATATCAAATATCTGCCCAGATGCAGATATTCAATAGAACTATTTGAAATATAAGTTAAATCGAGTAAGTTTTGCAACTCATATAAAAAAATTGTCATACACAATTCAAAAGTTTAATATTAATGACATAATGTTATGTTGCCATAAATAATATAAATAAAAATTTAATATAAATATTTATAATTTTATAATTCTATCAGTATTAATACTTGCAATTTTAATTATTAAGATGATATTATAAAAAACCAAATTTTAATTTATGAGTAAACGAAATGTCTGCATATTTGGCCAAAAGATCGTAAATTATTAAACGGAAGAATCAAATTCTTCATTTACCCAACAATCAAATTATTATTATTATTATTTACCTGCTAAATCAAATTTTCGCAATTTAGCGCTAAATAAAGATTGTCTTACAAATTAAGAATAAGAATAAGAATAAGTGCTTGAAACCCAGGTTGAGTACTTTAGAAGAAATGTTAGAATACAAATAAATTCTTTCTCACAATTTTATTGCATAGATCGACAGGTCTTCGGTAAAATAAATAGGTCTTCTTGAAATCATTTATTGGACTAATGAATGCCATCAATTGGTAAAATCACAGGCGATATATCTAATGAGAGCAGAAGAAATACAAATTGGCAACACCAATTCAAAATCAAAAATGGATTACATGCTCAAATTTTGTATGAATGCCATGAAGATAAAATCAATAAACTTGTATACTTTAGATTTACATCTTAATAGTTGTAATTAATGAAAATTCGGAATTTATTAATTAATAAAATTGTATTATTCAAGGATTTGATATATTTAAATTTATAAATATTAAACAATTTTAAATGTAAAAGTATTTTAAGTTAATCTCCTTGTAAACCAAGTTTTAATTTCCTAATAATTTTTAATTTTATTATATATAATGAGGAATCATACATATAAAACGAAAAAATTTTTTGAAGTACAACAAATCAGTCAAAGCTTTTACAATTCTGGAAAAGTTCAAGCTTCAGCCTTTGTCGGAGTCTTTTGGTTCTTTCAATAACATATAAACATTTTTACTCAAAATTAAATTTCTTTTATTTTTCACATTTAGAACCTAATTTAATCATTCAGTTCTCAAATACAATCTATTAAGTTATCTTCGCAAAGTAAAAGATTCTGCGGTTCTCTAGGTAGTATGGCTCGAGTAAGAAGCTTTTATTTTTTTATAAATTAAAATGGGAAATAATAACTAAAAGTTGTATTCATAATTTTGCAAAAATGTTTTATCGCAAGTTCGCAATTACGCATTTTACGCAATTGTTTAACTGAAAATTTCTATTTCAAAAGGAATAGGAGATAAAAAAAAACAAGTTAATCTCATTCCGTTATTCATTATTTTGCTTTCGGTTTTTTATAATTATTTATTATGAAAATTTAATATATATTTTTTTTCAAATAAAAGAATTTTTTAAAAATGTCTAAAGAACAATGAACCAGAACTAAACAAGATAAAATATGTGGCGAAATGAAACTTAGTATTTACACGTGTGTCAAGAATTCATGAAAGAGACTGAAAAAATAACAACTTTAAATGTTAATCATTGATGAAACAATTTTAATATTTTGTCAATACGCCGTTATAATCGCATAATTGAACATCAATAAATTAGTGCTAACACTGATTAGATGTTAACGAATTTTGTTCGTATACATTAATCAGGAAAATTTTGAACATTATTTCGAAAATGAAACGTCCGATCGCACGGACGCAGTTTCTAAACTAGATATTTATTTTTATGAAACTTGTTCTGTGACGCAGGAAAACCATGTAACCGTGGATTTCAGATGGGTTCCAAACCGTTATTAAAGCTCACCTTCTTTATTTCGCAAGCTTTAATCAGGATATCTGGATATAGACAGGAGTCTATATCCGGGAGATATCCGTGTCCCAATTTTTCTTTTGCGTCTTAAAGGATCTGTGTTCGTATAATTTTATTTGATTATATTGTCTTATTTTCTGGAACATTTCCTGAGAAATCCAGGACTTATTTTTATTATCCTCTGGTTCGTCCTATTTTTTTTTTTTTTTGTTGTTGTTGTCCTCGTCTTCAATTAAAACGTTCCATTTTTCCTTTTCGTATATTCCTTTCGTCAGAATCGTGTTCAAACCGTCTCGTAAAACGCATCCGTGGTTCGGGGCCAAAATTTTGCCGAATGTCCAGGGTTTCCCATTAAAATATGTTGTCGTCTATTTCGCTTTTGCTTGTGAAAATTCTGTAAAAATGCCTTTTCGTCCATGAAAAATGGTATGAAACAAACATTTTCCCGCTTCATTAACTTTGCATTCATTTCTCGTAAGTCGTGAAGAATTAGATTTGGTGACGTATCTCACAGTTTTCTTTGGATATTACGTCACTATCTGATTTTTCTTACATCATCATCATTGGTCGTGTAAAATAAAAAATTTTTATGATCCATGAAAAATAAAACATGTAAAGACGTTTATTTCCCGTTTATGCCAAATTTAATGGCTTTTTGTCCTTTTGTTATTTTTTTTTCTTATTCACTTTCATTTTTAAATGCGTTCTTCATTACTCAAGCTACTTTATATGACCGTAAATTAAGGTATGTTTCCCAAATTGTTAAATTATTATGATAGTAAAAAATGTTTGTTGAGGTTTCGAAATTTTTTACTATTTAAATTTTTCTTTTCTAAATATATTCCAAAAAAATTAATTTTTGATTTCTCCTTTGACAATGGCGATTTATCTTTTATTATTTTTTTTCTCGTCTTTACAACTTGAATACAAAAGAACTGTGCGGTGAAATTAAAATAATAGGGATCACTTTTTTTTTTAGCCTTCTGGATGGAACTTGTGATTTTCATACGTCAAGTATGTGTGTGATCCTTTATGGTGCAGCTATTTTGCGAAAATCATGCCGAACTCCGAGTTTTTTTTTTTGCGCCTCTGATCACAGAAAACGCCAGCCATTTACATATCCAGATAAAAGCCTTTCTTTCCCGAAACGCGAACATTCAAAATCAAACTTATCCATTAAATCCTAACTAGTTTTATTAAAATAACACCAATGCGTTCGTGAACGAATGTTTAAATTTAAATGGACTTCGAAAACGAAACTGAGGTTACGCTATAACGCCATCAACATTATCATCTTAATTATAAAAAGAAATGAAGAAATGAAAGTGCGTAACCAAAATTTTCGCCATCTTTCATTCCTCCATTTTCGCTTTTGTAACGAATTTCTTATTCCCGATCCTTTATTTACTCACTCTGAACCTTTCATTTCTTCTCTTTACACGAACCACCAAAGAAATCGTTCCTAGCGTTGCCTCATCGAATACGCTTTCTGACCCAGCATCATGAATATCTCCTTTTCCATGAATGGAAAATGCAGAAGAAAAAAAATGAGCGAGCGGAAACTGAAAAGCTAACATCTTCCGCAATTTATATTTCACCGGACCGAATTTACATATTTCAAATAAAAGAAAAACTCGGAGCGAAAAATATTAGAAAACACGATTTTGTTTCTAACATGGAAACTTTTCCTTAAGAAGTAAAACAAAACTATGTGTACCGATAAAAATTTTTAAGCCGCCATCTTTCCTCCGTGATCCAAAAACTCGTGAACAATAACGAGGAAGAATTTACTTATCATTCAGAAGTTATTTACATGACGTTAAAAAAAAAAAAAAAAAAAACCCTAAGAATGAGAGCTTTTTTTTTAAGTTCATACTTATTTCTCATTTCCGTCAAAAACACGCAAATAAAAAATCGTTGATTTTAAATTCCGGGAATTTCACTGACTTGTGTTAATTCCATTACTGGAACGTGGCAATTTTTTTTTTTCGTTAGAAAATTTCACAACTAGAAAAACAACAGGAAACGGATATTGCTCGTGCAATGGTATTTTTTTTTCCTTTTTTTAACGGAAACGATCGGCCATCTCTACCGTTTTCTATTCGGTATCTATTTTTTTTTATTTTATTTCTTACAAACGTTTAATTATTGCAAAATCATCACAAGAATTTTTGAACAATTGCAGATAAGTAAAATTTGTTTATTTCTTGACGGAAAAATCAGTCATCAAAACTCCATTCGCTCCAAATTTTTGAGATCAATAAAATTCTTCAAGGATTTCTTTGGACCCGCATCTATTTTCGTATTGAAGAGCTGACATTAAACATTTTGAAAGGTCACATTAAAAACTTAATCTTAAAAAATAAATATGAGAACAGTTAAGTAAAGCACGACTCTCCTTGAGGATATTTCTTCAATCCACTTATTAATTTTTAATTCAGCGGAAATATTTTAAAACGTTCTCGTTCTTCAAACTGATTTCCAAAATATTTTTTTTTAAGGCTTACTAATATCCTCGAAATAATTGGGTCGTATCCGTGATATCGTCTTACGTTATGGGTCAGCCGAGATATTAATAGAAAAAATAAGATTTATGAAAGAAATTTTTTTTAATTGGAAACCATTCAGTATAACAGCCATGAATAAAAGGCTCTTATTCTCTCTTTGCAGCTAATTGAATGTAGATTTCTTAAATCTTCAAGTTAAGCTGTAGCAAGCACAAAGCTTTATAAGCTTATTGTTTGATATTTTATAATCATAAATGTGAATGATTTTATATTTAGATGTTATTCATTTCTATTTATAGGAATTCATTAAATAAATTGATGCTCTATTATCTTTCTTTAAAAATTATTTTAAAATAAATTTTCATGCCTTCTTTTAGAAATTAGAAGTAGTAGAATATTACATCTCATCTTACTGAATTTGTACCTCATTTTAAAGTAAGGAATTTTGATCTTCAAAAAGCAGCAAAAGAGTTTCTTATATAATTTACCAATCGCGGTGATCTGAAAGTAATGAGGCGAAAATTGCAATACTTTTAACTAATGCAGACTTCTTTTTACATATCATCAATGTGATGTAAAAAGAAATTGATACCTGGGACTCAGTGATTTGATTTAGTAAAAAATGACGAGATTTAAGTTAAAATAAACGCACTTCCTTTATAAATATTGTATTATTGTTGTTAACTAATTAATATTGTTTATCGGCGTTTGATGTTTTTTAAGTCGAAATATGGTTGAGAAGATATTAAAAATGCATTCCATCAGTTAAAAAAAGTTACAGAATAAAGAAAGTTTTCTCTTTATTTTTACATCATCATATTTTCGAGACCAGATTTTTTTTTTTTTTTTAAAAAAAAAGAATAAAAAGAAAAATTTTGATGTTTTTAGTTTGGGTTTTAAACATAAGTATTCAAAATGCGAACTATGTAGTTATTTCAGAATTTTCTAAATATAAACTTGCAGTTTTAATATTTTTACAAAATAAGGACAAATGTAAAATCCTCTTCTATATCATATTAGTTTGGACCATTAAAAATAATACGCTGATTTCTTATTTCGAAATTAAATCTTTTTTTTTTTAAGCTTTTTAAAAAAACTTATTTACAAAGTTACTTAAACATTATGGATTTATGTATGTACATACATGGAAACTGCGTCTATCATGCAATTAATTTCTCAGTTTTAGGTGTGATCATTGCGTTATCAAGTTTCATAGAGTATTAGAAAGAAAACTAATATTAATTACATATAAATTTTAAATTATGACACAACAATAATTCGTCAAAATTATTGCTTCTCCTTTGAGCGTTAATAAAAAGTGAAAATTATTATATGAATAGGTTATAAATTCAAAATCGGACATAAATTCAATTTTTAATATAAAACGAAATTTAATGGTGAAACATGTATTGTATGATTAATCGATTACTTCTATTGTATCCATGGAAATATAATTTTTGTTTCCTTTTCTATTTTGTTTAACCGTGGAATATCCCATGTTAATGTTTACCGTGGTGCCGCGGCAGCAACGCAGGCATTTTCCATTACAAACTAGAAAATTCGGGACAATTAAAAAAAGGATTTTTTTTTTTTTATTTTCAGGGCGAATCACTTAGTCAGTTCACGCCAGAGTTAAGGTGCATGAAAAATACGGCTGCGCAAGATTTGTTTCGCTTTTCTGCCCGAAAGTATAACAAAAGCCGATTTGAACAGGAGCTTGGAATACTCTGAACGGAAATAAGGCCCCGGGGAATGAAGCCGGAATCCTGAAAAAAATTATGGGTAAGAGATCGGTCCAACTTGGTTTTTGGGGATAAATATACATGGCAAAAAGGAGCCTTCGTCTGGCGTTCACTTTTTGCGAGAGTATTGACAATTTTCCATTTTCCATTGTGACTATTAATTATCAGAAGTAAAAAGAGAAAAAAAAAAAAACTTGCAGGGATTCATGCAGAAACCATTGAAAGAAAGTCACCAAAGGGCCTTTTCTTTTCTTTTCTTTTTTTTTTTTTTTTATTTTCAAATTTTAATTTCCTTCCATTTCGAATTCGGTTTTATTCATCAAGCTTTTTCCCGATCAAAATACTTCTTTTCCAAATACTGGGGAAAATTTAGATTTTCGGGAGGAAAGGCAGGAAAAGTAAACATGAAATGAAAAAAAAAAAAAAAACCGCTTTCCCTTTCCCGCTCTTAAACCCACTGCAAACGGAGACAGTTTTATTATGCTTTCCAAATTCATAAGGATTTTCTGTTTATGAAGTCCGGCAGCGCGAGCAGCGGATGGAGAAAGAATTTTGATGACACAATTGACTTTTCAGTTTTTAATTTTGAGAATTAATTTTAAAAAATAAATACTGGGCTTCCGGCGTAAGCTCTGGAAATTGTCGATTGTCTCCTGAAAAGGCGCGAAATTTGATTTGGCCGCCCATTAAAAATATCTGCTTATCTGTCACCGAACGAATCCAACAACGTTAAAAATGAATTGAACATTGAACCCCAGAGCTAAGAATAATTTGTGCATGGCTTTGGTAACTCAAAATTAAATGCATCGAAGTACATTATTTAATTTCCTCGGTTTTCCTGATGTTCGTGTGGGGTCATTCACACAAAGAGAAATGTGGAATATATTTTATGGGTATCGCAAAAACCAGCAACGGTAAAACATAAATTTTGCGCTTTACAATATTCTTTGTAGGGTGCTAATATAAGTTAACACCTGTATTGATGTAGCACTAAATAATATTAAATACCATCATTTTCCGTATATACAAGAATTTCATCCAATATTTATAAAAATTACATTTGGTAAAAAATTTAACATTTCATATATTAATTAATATCACTTATCAAACATACAGCTTATAAATATGTATATAATTACAATTATAAAAAAAAAATTAATTTGATGTGATTAAAACGTGACCTTCTGCTTTATATGCAAATTGTTAGTGGTTATCTCGATCTTTATCCATTAAATAATTTCAGAAGCATTTTTCACACATTATATGAGGTTTTTTCTTTTATTTTTCTTTTTTCTTTTTTTTAAATATGCAAGCAGCAGAGGAACGTAATAAATTTTAATGTAATTTTGAAATAATTTTATCATTTTTCCAATCCGTTAACATGGAATTCAAACGGATGATTATGGTTTCCCTAAAAGAAAAAAAAATCTTGCTAGTTCACTTGTGTATCCGTATCTAATGAACTTGAGTGAAATAAAATGGGAGTCCGGGGACAGATATTGATTAAGAAAAGTCCCGGGATAAAATGACAAGAAATCTAACTCAGAGTGAGAACGGGAAAGGTTATCAAATAAATCACGTTAAAAGCAGTTAGCAAGAAACTTTTCTATTTCTTGCTCTGCAGAAAGAAAATCTCGTCGTCATAGCAATCTTCCATCATTTCATTTTACTGCATTTCAAGTAGATGATTCCAGAATTCTCCAACGTCTGTGTTTTTAAATTCCAATACTACTTTTCAGAAAGAAAAACGAAGCCAGCGCCGATAATTGAATTTTCATTTAAATTGCGTTAAAAAGAGCGTGTAATTTTTTAAAATAGTATCTGATTACGGTTCAGCAGATATTCCCGTCTACGTTCGTTACGAAGCACACGCAGAGCTTTGTTTAAAAATATCGTTAAATTCAACGCATATCTGGAAAAAAAAAGAATTTATGCAGTTTCAGATGGGAGACATTCGATGCTTGTTGATCTTCAATTTTTAATTTCTATTTACTTATTACAAGTGTATTACAAGAAAATGATATGAAAATTGGAAGACTTTATGAAAATTTCAAATCAATCTGCATTTTTATTTAATTTCTAATTCGAGTTGACATTCTCGCACTATAGCATGTACTATCGTTGATAGGAGTTTTTTTTCAGATTTCTGACAAGTTTCTTAAGATTTGCGTACTGAAAATGAAAATGCATTTATACCAATTAATATTAACTATCATTAATCGTCATAACAAAATGAATTTGGAAAAAAAGTTCATTTTCATTTAAAATCTTTGAAACTCTCATAATAATAGAAAATATTAGATTAATTTTCAAAAAACAAACTAAAATTTAATCTGAACAATGATCATAATTACATGATTTTATACCTCATAAATGTAAGTTTTATTTACCTTACTTTTTGTTAATGATAAAACGAAAAAAATACTGTAGAATAATAAACGAGTTTTCCATATATGTGACAAAAATAAATTCACTGGACACATAAGTGACAAAAGGTGTGAACTTGAAATTGATTTATATCGATATACAGGTACATCAGAATCTTTTAATGCTCTGATTTGAATCAATTTATTTCCCAAATATTGGACTACAAATTTTAAGACATTGGAAGTCCGTAATTAATAAATAAGATTTAATTTTATGTACCTAACTTCCTGAACATTGTTTAATTTTTAAAAAGTTAAGCAACAGGTCTTTTTGCCGAAAGCGTATGGAATTTGGGTCATTGAAAAAAGCAAAAATACAAATCTTTCAGCACGGAAATATTGCCAAATAATTTTTTCCTCACATAAACAAATTTTTTCATTTTGGCAATCTTTTTAAGACACCGAAAATAAATAAAATCCCAAAGTTGAATGTATATTTTATTTTCATTAAAAAAGATCTATAATTTCTAATTTTCTATTTTTTGGATGAGTTATTCAATATAAGCTCCTTTTACCGTATATAAACATGATATTTTGCTTTCGTTACTGATGCAAAGTTCAGTGGTTATATGAAAAAAAAAATAATTCTTATTTAATAAATCTGGGAAGAATGACATCTTCAAGAAAAAAAAACAATTTTTTTTGGCAGGTACGAGAGAGAGAAGAGAATCAACAGTATATATAAGATAGCATGAGATACAACAAATCCTTCATAATAACTTTTTTACAAAGTAAGCACAGTTACTTAACAAACAACTTTTTTATTATTTTCTTTTTGCCCAGTATATGAAACTTTTACAAATGTAGTTTCCAATAAGCTTTATTATCGATTTATTTTGCAGATCTATATGTGTATACTAATCAGATTTCTCGTTAAACAGTTTCTACTTAATGCAAATTAATTTGACTATTGAGAAATTACCTCTGTTACTCGTGATGCGCATTTGTTTTATCTATAATATTATTATATTTTAACATTTTACATATTTCATTAACATTATTGCATTGCATCCTTATATTTCAACTATACAATTACTTTGTGTATTTTTCCGCGTTCTAGTTGAGGTTATGATATCAATTATACTTAGGAAAGAACTGTTTTTTTAATTTGGTAGTAAATTTTTATTAAAATAAAATTTCGGAATCAATTATTTATAAACTAAAAACTGGTAATAAAATTAATAATTGAACAAATATTCCATGTTAATTGAGAGAAAAATGTAATAGAAAAAAATTATATTTTTAAACACGAAATTTATCATCTGTCACGAGCTTATGTCTTGAAATTAAATGTTCAATTTCATTGGAAAAAATTAGTTTTTATAAAAAGAATGATTGTTATAGTTTAATGATATTAATATTTTTTTATTTTAACTCGTAGATATATTGAGAAATAATGAATTTATGTAAAAACTTGAAAATTTATTTTAGAAGATAAAGATAGCTCTTAAGTTAAATAACAGAGTGCGGTTTCAGAATTTTATTGCTGTATGTTATATCAACCTCTGGCGCTTAAATATTTTATGCCGGTATGTACATACTTGTTTCGAAATTTGAGTAATTTCTGTTTCACAAGTCACTTTGAAAGCATCATATATATGCATGTTTCGTCATTTTAATTTTTTTTTAATTAATTCATACTTTATACCGGAGAAGATCGAAACATTCATATATAAGACATTTTGGTATTACTGGCTGCTATATTGAAACTAATCTATTTGAAATACATATTCTTATTTAATCTTTTCAATAACATGGTTGCGGGGATTTTGCTGCAATGGATTAATAAAATAAAATAATAAAGATTCATATTAGGCTGTATCGAATAACAAAATTGTAATGATCATTATCTTAAATATTCCTTGTATGATTAATTTCACGACTTAAGATCAAATGGAATGAATTTCATCAAAAAAACTACTTTTTTAATAAATATGATTAAATCCTCACGTGTTCACGTAATGTTTACAATTTGAAGTCTCATCGTGAAATATTTTTCAACTTCGTTCCCTACCAATTCTCAATTTATCCATAATATGATCTTGAATCTGAAGTACGTTGACATTTTCTACACTTCACATAATATACAACTTAATCATTCATCATTTTTAGTGGGGCATCCTTAGGGCATATATGTTCCGGTTTAAAGATGTGAAATAACAGTCTGAAGATTTTTAATAAGGAAGATAAATTACTTGTTCACAGAAGCATAAGCACGATGAAAATCGACCATCAAAATCTTGGCATATGCTCTGTTTTTATATTTTTTTCGTTCCATTTTCAAGATAAAATGATAGTAAGTAAAATCTTCAACGGATTTTTAGTAAGTGACATGTAAATTAATTTTCTTTTTCTTTTTTTCCATTAATTTGGGCCACGAAATCAAGGATTACTCACTGTTATAATTTATACCTTAATAAAAAATTTAATTTGTATGATTCCCAGTTGAATTATGGTAGAAAATAAAAATTCCAAAGTTTTTTCTCGGAGATATTTTTTTGGTCTACATATTAAAGATTTATTTTAAAAAAATGTCTAGTGCAGATATTTGCGAAAATATCTTTTATTTTATTTTTTTTAAATTTAATTTTACTGCCAACTTCGGCTTTACTTTTGAAAAACACTTATTTTATTACATTTATTTGCACAAGTTCAAATACATTTCAGTACTCAAGTTTAAAATTATTATCCCAATTGGTAATTATATTATATTTCAATTACTTAAATTTCTATATTTCCTAAGAAAATATCAATATTATTTTATTAATTTTAATTGCATATAAGATAAAACTTTTTGCCTTTGATAATGATAATGATCAGAATTATTTATCTAAAATGAAATGATTGTAGTTGAATAAGTTTATAATAGATGTGTAATAACTTGAGTAAAAATACATTTTAAGACTGACTCATCCAAATGTTTTAACTTAATTAATATTATTTTATTTTCATTTTCAAATTACAGTCACTCAACCAAAAGCATTATCTTCTTTTTCTCTTTTTTAAATTTTCTTTTTTTTTTTAAACATTTCCCTCTAGGCATTAATTGCATGACCTGATCCTTTTGATATTCAATTATGTAAAGAGGAAAAATAATAAATTCCTTCCGTTCTAAAGATGTACTGGCAAGTTGAAATAATATTTTAAAAAGAGACCGAAAAACTAAGAGAGACACCGGCTTAACGTTTAAGTCCAAACTGCACGGTGTTTAATAGATTTTATTGCAAAAAAGTTAAAGAGATCGATTTTACGAATAAGTAAATTTTTATACTAATTTTTCAGAGAGGAAAAAAGAGAATGAAATGAATAAAAATTTTTAGTGAAAATTTGTCGCAAAGGAGTGCTACATTATTCATCTGATTTATATTTGTGGATCCAGAATATGACATTACACATAAACTACTTTTAATGGAAAGAAATATTTATGTATGAAACCTTAAAAAATATTTATAATTAAATTTGCATTCTTTTTTTTTATTCATGTTTATTATTCTTTATATGCATAATGGATGAATTGTCATATTCAGAACCACATTTAATAATTAATTTAAGAAGTTCAGAATGCCCATTTCTTCATTTTTTTAAAAAATTTTATGATTTATTTTTCGTTTTGGATCTAAACGAAGACAAGTGAATGTAAAATAAAAAGAAAAAAATGTACAGTTTTTTTTTCAATTAAGAAATGAGTTGGATTCATAAATTAGAATACTGGGAATGGCTAAAATACCGGTCGGAGTTGAAGATGGTAATGGTTAAACTAAGATTTGTTCTTTAAAAAGAAAAGAATTGGATTAGAATGAAAAAACGTCTAAAGAAATGCTGCCGTGGAAAGTGGAAAATGAGGGAGGAGAGTTATAAAGGAAAAGAAAGAGATTAAGGAAGTCATCTTCGCGGTATTTGATGAGATTCCCATAGAGATGAAGGTGCGGGAGCACTGAAAACAGAAATGTCAAAATCGATTCCGGAATATGGAAAATGGCTCATAGCGCTGCTCTCAAAATTAGAACAGGATCTTTGGAATGTTAACAGAAAACAAATCCTCAAGCCAAGATTTATAAAATTACCTTTATTTCAAGGTATTTCTGGAATGTATTTATACAGGGACGATGACCGTTTCATGCATGCTACACAATAAAATGCCTTCGACAATGTATCTGAACCGTGTTCATGTGGAACGATCAAAAACATTTCAAACCAACATTAAGCAATCTAAATATTGAATTATATTTTCATTCTGCGACACTGAACATAACATATGCCCTACATTCGAAATTTCCTTTTTAAATTCATCAATTCAATAATAGGAGGGTTTTTATTACATAAATCACACTATTCAGACGTTGAACACGTATGTTTATTTTTATATTCAGCCTCAGAAATAAAGCAAAATGATAAAAATCAACTTCTAAATTTTCATGATTTCAGTCTCAAAAAAACAAATTAAATTATAGTGGAGAATTGGTTTTTTGATGTAAAAGGCAATGTTTTACGTATTAATATATAAAACTTTATATTGTTGCTTGATAAATTTAACTACAGGAGGAAGTAATCTGAATCGTTAACCTCTGGGGTAACCTAATTAAATTATGTTCAAAACTCATGTGCTCTGATAAAGTTGAAACAAAAAAATAAAAAAAACCTAATAAAAAATTTGTTTTATGATACATGTGCTTGCTAAAAAAATATGTTTTATTAATTTTAGGCATCACTTTCTTTCTAAATGGCACAATTTTGTCGAATAACATTTCAGAAGGGTAATATACAAGATCTAAATCAAACGTTCTCGACTAATAAAAACCTTTCTTTTCTTTTTAGTGCTTAGACCATGCGGTAGCTTTTATGCGTATAGAATGAAACAAAACCCTGAGGAACCGTAAAACTAGAATTTTTATATGAGGATTACCACCGATTTCAGTAGTATGAGATTTTTTGCTTTTATGCAGGTATATTCCTTGTGCTTTAACCATTGTAAAATTTGCTGGTTTGCTGCATTTTCCATGGATGAAATGAAATACAATAAAACATCTAAGTGCCTAATATAATATCAGATTCAGGTAGTTTTCATCTCAACCTGTTTCTTTTATTATATCTTAATCGGCGTATCTTAACCATCTTAATCGGCCAATGCTATTCTGACATTATAACGCTGTTCTCTCATTCGCAATAATGGAAATAAAAAACTTATTGATATCAGCTTTTGTCTAGATAAATAAGATATCATCAATCAAATATCAATATAATATATTATATCAATATACTAATATCAAAATATTTTAATTATAATACTTTATTCCAAAAAAAAATAAAACGAGTCTTTAAATTTATATTTTCATAAATGGATTATGTATCATACGTATTACATCTCTCGTTTGGAATATAATATATGCATTTTCTAAAGCGAAATATTATAAAACTCAATGAAAAGCGCCGCCAATAAGTTTTTTCTTATGCATTTCAACATTCCCGATAAACATTTCCCGAGATCGGGCAAACAAAAATCCGGCGATAAAAACTATATAAAAATATTTGACAGTAAAAATAAGTTTTTTAAACCAAAATTGTCTTAAATTACTTACTCTTTTATCATTACTTTTTGATTCCTTCGGAATATACTTTGATATTATTTGAGATTGATCGATAATATGCGATATTTTTCTGAGTAATGCTACGGTTTTTGAAATATCATTGACACTACAAAAATTATTAAAATCTCAGGGTAATAAAAATAGTATTGAACTATTTAACGGCTCTTCGGAAAAGATATTATGTTTAAAAAAATAAAATAAATAAATAAAATTTATTAACTTAAAAGAGAAAATAATAATTTTCCAACTTACAGAAGGTCGATTCGTACACCGTGATAAAATTTACTTGCAAAATAATATTAACTTTCACTGCAGTAAATTTTCGTGATAAAAGATAGTAAACTTTGTTTACACTAAATTCCTCATAAAACTGTTATATATAGAGTGGGAAACAATCCGAAATGACGATTTAATACATTCTCGCCAAAGAGCACCGTCGGTCTAACAGGTTCATAATGAAAAAGGTTTTTATGGATTCAGTGTCGCCTTATCAAAAACGTAAAAAAAAAGGGAAGAAAATCAAGTACAAAACGTATTTGGACGATGAAGGAAATTCAGTTTTGACTCTGGCAATTTTGATGCATTACAACGCTAATCTTAAAACAATTAAAACTGAAAAGATCCTAAGTCAAAAATCGAATAGAGTAATCATCGATTTTTGCTAATTTTTCGCTATGGACGATAAAAATTTTATTTCCTTTATGTTTAAACTTATATTCATGATCTTTTTTGTTTTTGAACTATATGTTTCGGCACCTGGTTTTTTCGTCGATATGACATTTCCCCATTGTACCTCTTCACCTTGTACCTTCTGATTATAAATAATTTAAATATTTTGATTTTTCACAGCGGTATTTATTGTGAATTAACACAATGGTATTGTATTATAATTCAGATTTTTTTTCTAATATTAGATTCAAGCAAAACAATCATTCTTTTATGATTTTAGTATTGAATTCGTACTCCTTCGAATATTTTTAAACCTTACAAATAGCATGACAAAAGTTTTTGGCTTATATTTTCGAAAAATTGACTGAAGTAATTTGAGTAGACGAAAACAATTAAATTTTCAATGTATTAATTTCCGCATGAAACAGAATGCATGCTCCCACCTTGAAGTTCCTATACAATCAAAACGGAAACTTTATAAAGTCATAAAGGTTCATGGATTTTATGATTATCTTAAATTTCCCATAATAAAAATTAGTGATTATTTTTGGTTTGATTTTACCGGATTTTTCCAAATATTAGATTAATGCATGCCTTCGAATAAAAACTTGAGGCATATATATATATTTTTTTGTAATATATATTTATATTATATTATCTTATAAATATAGATTATATATCGATAAATAGCGATTTATAAGAAATTTTTCGTATTTTATGTTGAAAAACTAGCTACAATTGAAATTCTTATTTGTTGAATTATTGCTTATTGCTTTAAAAATTTAATCTCTAATTCGAATGATCTTTAACATTTCCAAAAACGATATTGTTGCCTCACTATTTGAATAAATGAATAAAACCAAAATGAATTAACAAAAAATTCTCTCTAAATTATAATCCGATAGTTCAAAAACACATCAGAGGAATTAAAAAGAGGAGACTTCGCTTTGGTTTGCAGGTCTAATTTTATTAATAATCCTTATTTTCCTTAGGGAAAAGTGACCTCAAAATCCTGGAAAACTTTTTATATAAACACGGAATATGAAAATCAACTAGCTTCACAGCTATACTATGAAAGGCAAGTATACACATACAATCATTTTTGAAATATTTTATGGAAACTAAAAAAATGATATCGTTTCAGGTAATTTAATATCGATGGATATTTCACTTTATGGTATCGGATTCCGGAAAGTTTTTTGAGGTTCTTTGAAAATGTATAAAAATTGGGTCAATTAACTTATGGAAGAACCACAGAAAGAGCTTCTTTAATTGAGTTGCACGGGAAATTAAATTAAAAGATCGCAAAGGCTATAAATTTCAAATTCGAGGTTTTCCAAAAAAATAAATTTGCTTTTTCTAGAGCGTTACGATCTACAATTCTTCAGACGATAAGGAAGGAAAAAAAGCAGTTTTAAAAGCATAAACT
The DNA here is from genome assembly GCA_028565995.1 of Ricinus marginatus. Lineage (NCBI taxonomy): Eukaryota > Metazoa > Arthropoda > Insecta > Psocodea > Ricinidae > Ricinus > Ricinus marginatus. Next base: position 2,429,458 of record JAOWBB010000008.1, on the reverse strand, counting down.
AATAAATTTGGTTCCATCCTTGTTGTCGTTATGAAGAAATCACCATACAAGAGAATTTCTATGTATGATTTTCCAAAATCTTCTGCATCTTCAAATCAAGAAAGACTAAATAAAGAAATATATATAAATATGAAGTAATCCATCCTTTTATATTTGCTATTTCACTTTGGGCATAACAAAAATAAGATTACTATAAATCACTGTCCTCTCCGGACATAATAATTTATAAGTGGAAAATAAGCTTTTTTTTAGCAAAAGAATCTTTAATATTTGTAAACTTTAATTGGTATTTTTCTACTCTCTACAGTTGCTCCAGGTATTGTCAAGTACTACAAAACCTCTTTTTTCATTTTTTGGAAATTTAGCAAGAACGAAAGAAATAATGTTTTTATTGACCTAATGATCTGACGTCTGAAATACATTATACATCAAGCATTCGGACAGTCAGTCCGAAATTGGTTGAACCGCCTAAACGAAATGCATGGTCATGAAATATGAACATGGAAAAACAAAATTCTTTTTAAAATGGTTGTGTAAATAACACTTCAGCATTTTCTGTTTTAAACCATTCTTCAACCCAATGTTAACGGAGAACACTTCCACTTAACTTTCTTCGAGGATTACTTCTCTTTTTCTCTTACAAATTTCTCCTAAGACCCTTTTCTTCTTTTTTCATCTTAAATTCATCTACAGTAGAGGCTTTACAAAGTTTTTGTCAACGTATTTTACGCAATTTGTATCAAGTGACACGGTTGTCGGTTTGAAACTGAACTTCCAAAATCGCTATGCTGGAAATAATATCGTGTTACACGGACAAATATTTGATTTTCTAAACTTGTAGATGTTGCATAAAGCGGATTTAAAATTAAAGATATAGAATTATTCCTGCACGGCAACGGATATAATCTACTAAACGATAAAAGAAGCGATGTTTATCATGTTTTTAAAATTATTTAAAACTTGTTAATTTTTGTTTTAAATAATGAAGAATACTTAAATTTTGATATTTTAATACAACCTGACAGAATGTAACATAATTATTTTCGACTCTAATTTCGACATAAGCTTTGCGTTTAATGATATTACATTTGTTAGTTGTCTTAGTTGCGGAGATTTTTTTTTTTCAAGATTTACTACATGTACATATCTTTTTTCAAAATTTTGTAAGGATATAATTTACTTTTTATAATTTTTTACATATTTAATTTTTACACATTATTTTATGACTTATACTAATATGTATGGTCATAAATAATCTTTTCTAAGCATTTTATATCTCTTTAAAAACTTTTAAATTTCAGTGTTAAAAAAATTTATCTTTCAGCGCTTATAAAATGCAGTTAATACTTACCTAATTTAATGAATTCACTTTGACAGTTAGTTAAGCTGCGATATAAAATGTCGGAAACATTTACGAAATAATGTCAACTTCACATATTTTTTTCCTTTTTATATACCTGAATATATTAGTATTCAAAATTGAAATTATTATGTTCTTATTTTAAATCGTTAATTGAAAATTTGCGGTAAATTATAAGACAAAGTTTTTCGAAATCGATTTGCTTTTCAAGTTGCTCTGTCATCGCTTACCGGTCTCGTAATTCATAGGTTCCATCCGTAAGAACTTTCATGGAAGCCATTTTCTTCCTCTACTTTGCTTTTCTCTTCAATATAACTAACGCTCGCAAATAACAATTCAAACAATTAAATTTGCTCCATTTGATTTCCAGGCTGAAAAGATGGGTCAAAGATGAGAGAGATAAAGAGTTCTTTTCTTGGTGATGGCCTACCAAGGCAAAGAACTGTCGAAGCGTCTTCTTCTACTTCGTTGGTCGCAAAAACCTCTTGAGAAAATATCACCTAAGCAAGTGAGAGAGAATTTCATCGTGTGTATTTCCCGAATGCTTTCACCGGAATCATCTAACTGGTTAATTCAGGTTGGCATTTTTACGAACAACCATGGGATTTAAAGGGAAAAAAAATTATTATTATTATTATTATTTTTTTTTTTTTTTGCGGAAAAACGTTTGGAAAAATCTAGAATTTTGAAACTGAATAATGTCGTCGTTGAATTCCACAAAGAAGAATGCCAAAATGCGTAATACGGGCCATTCGACGCAGGCGAACCAAAATGTATTTTTCATCGAAAAATTTTGGTTTCCCTGGGCGTTCTAGGTAGACATTCTGCCCTTTAATATTAAAATGAATTTAGAATTCGAAAGCATTAAGCCCAGCTTTGCGGGTTGCACGAAAGCTAAAACGCAATGCAAAAAATATGGACAGGAAAAAAAAAAATCACAATATTGTGAATTTAAAGCATCTTCTTACCCTGGTTTTTCATCTCTTATTTCTGTTTTTGTATTCGCTATTATTTTTGGAATCCCAGAAGAGGGTTAATTTTTCAGTTCACCTCTTTCTTTCTTATATATAATTTATTTACGTTTGGATTATCTTTTCTTTTATTGATCCACTGGACAAACCTGTTGTGGCCATTTTTATGCACTGCATTTGTAGCGTCTGATTATCTTACTAAATACCCACGTTTTATTACAATTTTTGTTTCTTTTTTCTGTACATTAAACAAAATTTATCCGTCCCAAAAAAAAATAAATTGTTTTAATTTCCATGAACTATTCGAAACTGATCGATTTTTTCATGAGTAAATACCACAAAAATTCCACAAACGCAAATCAGTTGCAATTTGTGAGCTTCCTTCCTCACATTATCGCAATAACGATGGTTTCTGCTGCATCAAGCATGAACATACATCCGTCTATCGTGGAACTAACATTTCTTGGTATGCCGAAAACGAGATGGGCAAGAAAAGAAAAAAAAATTCCAATGTGACCCCTGAAAGGAATTGTAAGTCTAAAAACGTAGAAATTCATGCTATGCAGACGATTCCGTATTATTCCGCAGTATCTCGTTGCTTTCGGAACGGAATTTGAAATCCTTTCGACATTTCTTTTCCTGCCTTAGAACTGTAGGAAAGAGCCGGAAACCATCGGCAAAACCGAACCGCAGTAACTCTTTTTATTTTCATTAGAGAAAATCCGGGGAGAAATGGAAAACTGTCTTAATATTTGAATATGTTTCCCCTGTATATAAGTATTATTACTGAAATTATGATGGCTGCGAAACAAAAAAATAAGTTACTTGAAGGGAAAAAAAGATTTCCGTAAGATGCGGGCTCGATGTAGATTTGGCATAAGCCCGTCTTCTTTAACTCTTTCCCATCTTGTTTTTGAAGCTTTTTCCCTTCTTCTTCTTCTTTTTTTTCGAATACAAGAAATAAGAAAAAGAAAAAGCGAGAAAACTGGATTTCATTCAACTTTTCCATGTAATTTTTTCGAATTCGTAAGCAATATGCAAGCGAAAGAAAATTTCCGCTTAAAAAGCTGATATCTGTCCCTTAATATAATTTAGAAAAAAAAAAAATACATATATTAACTGAGAAAAAGTGTAAGTTCTCAAAAATATATGAATGATATATTCGTAAAATAACTGAACCGAAAATTTGATAGCTATTTAAATTGAAAAATTGTACACGCTGTTAATATTTAAATTTTTTAAATTAATGAACACCGATAATGCAAAATAAATCATGAATGTTTTAGTAACCTGCGACCGCATTCTACCTCTCATAAAGTTAATTAAATGTATAAAAAGATAAATCTCCAATAGTTTGCTGAGTATCATTAATTATCTTCAGAAAAAAAATTTCAACCTTCATCGCTACACCTTTTGCTTAATTTTGTTTTTAAAGTTAAATTCATTAATTCAGAATTGCAGAGTAATATAACTATTTCTATGAACGTGTGTATTCATATTGAACTCATACATATGTAATGTATAGAAGTGCAAGCTGGTTTCCAAATAATAACTATGTAAATATATTTTTATATATTTTCTCTAGACATATAGTTGATTGATTCCAAAAACCGAGAAATCACAAAATAAATCAAATTATGCATATGAAAAAAATATTATAAAAAATTAATTTTGTTTTCATATACGTCCGTGTGTGTATGTGTAAAACTATATGTGAATTATGCACGTGTATATATAAATATTTTTTATATGAGAAAACAGAATTATTTTAGGAAAAGATTTTCCGCAGTTGCACAATTCATTTCTTTTATATAGTGTATACAATTAGTGCAACATGTTGTTCACGATATATATATATATACATCATAAAATCCTCATCAATATAACAGTTAGAGAAAATAATGTGAGTTATTGCCAATAAGTTTCTAAATCATCTCGCTTTCTGTTAATGCTTTTCCATCTTTTCATAAAATTAATTAGTTTATTAGCTCACGAATTTCACATTAATTTTTCATTGATATTTTTCAACATTACGGTAAAAATGGTTATTTACCCAATTTAATTAGTTTAATAATGAAATGGAGTTCAAATTTTATGTACGGAAAGTGACGGAATTACAGCAGCAATAAAAATCAATTGTAATGCGGACGGCTCCAGGAAAATGGCAATAAAATTAAATATATTAATTTTTGGTTTTCTTTTCTTTTCAGGTCTGCCGCATAAAAGGGCACATTTGGCAGCAGGCCTCGTACCGGGAAAATATCGATTCAGCGCCGAAGTTAAATTAAGGTCTTAGGCAATTTCGCGTCAGGAACTGCTCGGACGGAAACTAGCAAAACCGACGGCCTTCTGACAGGGCCCTGCCTGCCACAGCGAGCTCCGGCGCTTTTCACCTTCCCGTGATCGCTCGCCGCCGTTTGCGCGGAAATCGAGCGCTTTCCCGCTGTTGGATTCGAGGAACGGACCGCGAAAGTCAACATAAAATGGTAAATTTTCCGTTTCGCCGTCGAGCCCCGCGTCGAGGCCCGTCTCGGAAAATCGCGGATTTCCCCCTTCGCCCGCGACCCGATCAACAATGTCTCTCGGCTTTTCCGCTTCGAATGCCGCGTTAAAATTCAAGTCTGTCCCGGGAAGGTTACAGTTTCGGTTTTAAATTCAATCTCGCATCCAAATATAATAAATTCAGTCGTCTGAGCTATTAAATCGGGAATTTATCCACGCCATTTACAAAATAGGAGCCATTTACTTGCGACAGGAAAATTTGGGTCGGAGTCGGAGGCTTCCCGGGGCGTGCGAAAAAGGAAAATTTTTGCAGATAGAGATGCGTTTTGAATGAGATTTTTTTTTTCCTCGTTTTTTCCCCCCCTCTCCCTCGATAACTCGGAAAACGAAGGAAACATGTAGATATTTATATTTACTTATGTATTTTGTGTACGTGTATGAATGTGTTGTTGCTTTGAAAGAAAAAATAGAAAAATCGCAGATATCAAATAGTGATTTCGCCGGCGATTCGAAATTTCGGGGGGGGGGGGGATGAAAAGCTTTTCCCCCGAATGTAATTCGTTTCTTTGTACCCCATTCTTCTTCTCCCGGGGGAAGCGAGGAAAAGCCGGTGAGAATTCGAAAATTAACGCGGGATATTAATTAAAATCAAAGGCCGCGGACAAATTTTAACGAATCGAATTCTCACTGCCTTTTCTACATCGCCGTAAACAACGCGAACGTATATTTTTATTTATTTATCTGCTTTTCAACTCGAAACGCGTCGCATATAACTAAGTAAACTACAGCTTCCCGCCCCACTCTATAATTTATTCATTTGGAGCAGAATAAATTTTCATTTTCCCCGGAAATTACGTTTTTTTTTTTTTTTTTTAATGCCAACGTTTGACGGATCTGGTTTTCAGATGCGCCGGGCAGAAATTCCTGCGAAAGATGCCGCGGATTGATGAAAAACGCGCTGCACATGCTGGGACGGAGAGGCGGAATTTCCGAAGATTTGATGGAAGCACAATTTTCTTTTGCTTAATTTCATACGAATTTAATTTAACCGTCGTTAAAAACTGGAAAATGTAAGTATAGCGCAAAAAAAAAAAAAAAAACGGGAACGAAAAAGAAAAATAATCTTCGGAAACGCTTTGCAACGCAAAATGTGCATCGAACGTAATTTTCTCTTAATGTCAACGAAATCCGATTAAGTTCGGGCGCAGTGAAATAAATTCGGGCGAATCTGCCCCAGTTTTTTCTGTCTTTTCGCGTGCGCAGATTAATATCGTGCGGCATAAACCTGTTTCATTTGCGCCTCGCATCTTTGTTCGCGCCGCTGGAAATTCCCTCACATCATCATGAAATCTACGCTCTCCGATTTTTCCGCATTATTAAAAATTTTTAACTCGGGTGCACGTCCCCTCAACACGTATGCGATGAAACGTAATTTGAATCTCGGCATGTATTGTGCTGCAATGCGATATTCCTCGACGCAAAAATCCCTTCTCCGGGACGAACTTCTACGGTTCAGAATGGGAAAAAAGGGGATGAGCAACATGGCAAAAAAGCGCCCGGCATCGCGATCAAAAGGATCGCTTGCGGATGATTTGCCAAAAGTATGTTTTCTTGTTGAACGTTCGAGCGAGGAGTTATACTGAGGACTTTTTAATCTCGTTCGAGAAGTTAATCATTTCTCACTCTCAAAATGAAGCAGATGGTTTTAATGTCCTCATTTGAATGTATGGATAGACGAGACGTGCGCAAGGAGGAAAATGTCGGATTTTGCCGAGGAAAAGCATTCGAATTCTTTTTGAGACGATGGCAATGCTCTTACCGGGCGCCAATAAATTACGGTAACCGAAATATCGCCCTCGGGTGCGGGACGTAATCGCGTAAAACTACATTTTTCCATTAAAATGATAATTTTAATTCATCAACCCCGCATTAAAATTCAATGCATCCTTTTTTCTCGTGTTAGAGAGGAGCAGCACATACGAAGGGTAGGTTTAATCCTTTTGACGGCACACAAGTGAACGTTATATTTAAGCTTCTTTGAAGGTCTTAAATAAATTATTAATTAAGCCCTGGGAAATATACAAGAATTGCAATGCCCGGCATTTTCCCAGATCTCCGGCTCACCGTCAGAAGTCCTTTCCCGAGGCCGAATTTTTTTTTAACTCGTAGGCGTATCCCTTGTGGTATTAATTAAAACATGTAATACGTACAACGGAAAAGGTTTTAAAAACCTTTTTCGTAGCTTACACTTGCCTTCTCGAAAATAATTAACAGATCCGTAGAAGTTTTATGCATGTACAGTAAAATTAATTCTAAATTATTTCACAATGTTTTTATTTGCTTAACCACGTTCCCGAATTGTTTTAATCATTCGGCCGCGGATCATCAATATACGCTAAATGCGTATACTTACGAGATTAAACGAAAAATATAAATTAAGAGCCTGCCATTAAACTGGAATTTTTCTTTCAGTCGCAATGCAACACAACAGCATTTTTAGTTTATTATTTAATGGATAAATATATAAAATGCAGCTCACTTTGCTGCCGGTGAAATTGCGGAGATTGGTAGGCATTGTAAAAATTAACAATTGCTAATAGTTTTTCCTGTTGGACTGAATAGTTTTAATCGAATCACTTTACTTTCAGCGTGGAATTTTTAGTTTGGCTGAAATCCACCTTTAACTTCGTTCCATTAAAAATTGAATTTCAACAAAAAAGAAAAAATTTTCCGGGGAAGAAGTTTTCCTTGCGAAATTCCAGGTTCAGAAATCTCTTTTCCGGGGAAGAAATTTCCCGAACATAAATAGAAAGTCCGTTTTTGGCAATTTCACCATCAGGAGCCCGGAAAAATGATGGAAGCTCGCGGTCATGTATGCCCTGTCTCCTTCCTCGCGTTTCCCCCCTCCTCCCCCCCCAAACCGTCAGCATTATTTATTCTGCCAATTTCGCCTGCCGGAAAACCAAATCGAAGCTGGAAAATAAAATAAAATTTGGCAGCGATTTTGCGGGACCCTGTTTAGGAATCCTCCCCCGCTCGCCGGCTCTCGCGTTGGAAAATCGGAAAAGTGCCGAGCATCTGTTCGGACATTTTCGAATTCTTCAATTTGCCTACCACCATCCTCTTCCCGTGAAACGGACCCGCCGTGGCAGCAGCAAACGGCAAAAAGATGCAGTTTTTCCTTTTCATGCTTCATTCCACGGGCTGTCCCTTTTCCGCTCCTCTGCCCTTCCGCCCCCTTCCCCCCCCC